>LACB01000210.1:0-45919 GCA_030142185.1 Penicillium thymicola
TGACTTCGGTCGGTCGGTCCTGGTGGGTGTCGAGGAGGTCTGAAAGGTCCTCTTCCAAGTTGTTATATGGAATAGTGCTCTGTGGAAGAGTTATACAGATAGGGAAAATAAATTTATATTCATCTCAACGGGTCATTCGAAAGCGGTTCTATTTGTACTCGTAAGCTGATGTAAATGAGTGGGTGTATGTCTTCTTAATGTTATGAACTGGTCTTAAGCCATGGTCAGTCACTAGTGGCCTGTATTTCATCTTTTTCTCTTGTGGACAGAGCGTTGTGCTTCAACTCTAGACTCGCTGTCCTGACCTAGCTGGCTACATTGTTATCTTCGCACTATCTTGTTTAATGATTCGGTCGGTATCAAACCCTTTGCCGTGGCCATCATGTAGTTATTAAAACTTGTCATGTCTTCGGGTATCATGTTTCGTGAACTGCTGAAGAACTCAATATGTCGGTCTGGCCTCACTCCGCCTCGGTGCCTGCAGTTTTCTCTGAAGCTCCAGCGGCCCCCTTGGGTCCCTTATTCCGCGATCCACGCCCTTCACGGGATCCGCGAGAAGAGCCAGCGTTACTTCCAACATTACTGCCAGCTCCTGAAGCGCTTCCAGCAGCTTCGGCGGGAGCCTTGGCCTTATTGGCAGTGAAACTCTCGCGGCCTTTGCGAGACTTTTCAACTCCGGGGTTCTCTTTGCGCTCCAAGACCACCACTTGACTCTGGGCCACGGACACGGGACTCGCAGCGATGGCTTTGCGAAGTGCTTCCGGTTCAGCAAAATCTATGTATCCGAATCCCTTCTTTTTGTCAATTTCGACCTTTGTTACTACTCCGAATGGGGTGAATGCAGATTGTAGGAGCGCTTCGGTCACACCCTGGGATGGGTTGGCGTGCTTGAGGAATGCTTGCTTAGCAGTTGATGGGTGCTTTGCTTTGCCACCTTTAGTAGACTTGGCTGGTAGGGCTGTTGGTGGCGCAGCAAGTGCATCGGGTCGCGAGGATGACTGGCCGTCCTTGGGCTTTGGAGAATTGGTTGCGGATGATGCGGTTTTGGGAGGCCGTGTTGCCTCCTTCTTGGACAGATCGGCTGCTGGAATGGCCGAGTCTCGAGGACTCTCGTTCTTAGGTGATGCAGTATCCGTCGAACCACCTTTACCGCGTCGTCGCCCACCAGATGTCGAGAGTCCAAGATCACGCTGAAGGATCTTGGTGGCTGCTGTGACATTTCCGCGCTCTCTCTTCCGCTCTGGGGCTGCAGCCGTATCCTTTGTTGTGTTTGACGTAGTACTAGACTTGCTTCCCTTGGCATTGGTGGCGGTTCCTTGCTTGGTTGCCTTGACAGAGTCCTTGCTTGTCTTCTCCACTTTGGGTTTCTTCTCGGAAGAGTTTGTCGAGGTTTCCTTATCACCCCTTTGCAAAAGCTTTTTCGTCTGCACTTTCTCCTGTTTTGATTCCTTGTCCGACCGAGTGTGTTTGGATTTAGAGGCGCTCCCGTCCTTCGACTTGCTGGCTTTCTTGTCTTTAATGAACTGTACCAGCGGTGTGGTCATTACGGTCTCTCTTTTCTTATCCTCAGGATCGGCCGTGGAATCCACAGCGGCCGGCCTGGTAATAGGCTGGGTCAGACCTTCCAAGAAAGCGATGAAGTCTGAATCTTGATCAATCGTGCCTTGACGAGCATCCTTGCGCGAGCGGCTTCCGGGGGTCTTGGCATAAGGTGCAAACTCCAGTGACGGAGGTCCAAGGAGGATAGGATCATGTAGAGTGTTGCGAGCGTCCTGGAAAGAAGCCTGGCGCACGACGTCCGAGAGCGAAGAGACACATTCGGTGGACACAACGTGGATGTATGCTCTTGACGGGCGCGATGGCTTGTTGGGGCTATTTAAAGAAGTCCAGTTAGTCGAAAGCGATATAACATTGCATTAGGGAATGGTGAATCCTACTCTTTCGACACCTTGCCAGGTTTGTACTGAAGCCAGTCGACGTTTCCTGCCCCAGCCTTCCACTGGCCCCCAAGAGCACTCTCCAGCTCAACCTGTGTTAGCCCGGGCGGCAAACGTCGAATGAAAAGTTTCAGACGTGGAGCGGGTGGTTTGGGTGTTTTCTTTGCGGGCGCTCCACAGCCCGACTTTTGCGTAGCTGCTGCCGAAATTGGCAGCAGACCGGCCGTGGCCTTTCCGGGCTGCATGATGGTGAAGCGTTCTCAATGGGAAGGACTTAAAGCGAAGTCATGGAAATCCCAAAGGATATTAAGAAAGGGATCTAGCCAACCTACTCGTCCAAGTTGATAATCTACCGAGGGGGTATCTACGGGGCTGAAGGTGGTGTGATTGGACATGGATTCTCACCGCCTAGCTGATCAGTCAGCATCATCATGAACACGTGCCCAGGTGCACGGATTCATCCATTTCAAAGGACCTCGGGATGAACTACCAACATCATTAGTAATAACCTGCCTAGGTTGCCTAGGTGATATTTACGTATATCGATATAATTTTAATCCACTACAAGATATTAATTTTCTACTCCGTATGAACTTGCTATGGCAGATCTTGTCATAGACTATTCACCAGAATGAAGACTCGGCGGTCCAGACCGCCCGAACTTGAACCAAGCTTATCGATAAGCATCTCCGCTCTCTCTTCGACCTCACTCTACACATGTAACTACCTACAAAGTAACTAACTACCTAGTTAAGTAATTGTCCACAATGAGTGACAAGAAGACCTTCAACTTGGAGAGCCAAGGGGATGCACCGACCTTGAGGCAGAAAAAACGCCCCTTCAATCTACTCTCACTGTTTCTCTGTATCATTGTAGCCACCGCCTGGTTCACACGCTCGCGCTATCCATTTCCCCCCTTGAGCATCCAGGAAAGGGTGGAGAAGATCCTATCACAGACTCCATTGATCGGTACGGAGATTGACGAGAATAATTCTTCAAGCGCAATTTATGACTGATGCCTTAGAACAGACGGTCATGATGACTTTCCTATCTTGGTCCGGGAACTCTTCCACAACCGCATAAATGATCGCAACTTCACTGAGGCTTTTGTCACGGGCAACTTCCCCGGTCACGTTGACATCCCTCGATTGAAACAAGGTAGAGTTGGTGGTACGTTTTGGAGTGTTTTTGTGCCCTGTCCCAAGAATGGGACGAATTTTTCCGACGAGAATTACGCAGCAAGTAAGGGAAATTCCTACCATGACTGTCCCGCGGTATACTCACATCGGACCATAGGCGTGCGCGAGACAATGGAGCAAGTGGATATCATGTCGAGGGTTCAGCAAGCCTATTCCAAGGTCTTCTCCACCCCCCCAAATGGCACCACTGCCATGTCCGCTTTCCGCGAGGGAAAAATCATTTCACCGCTTGGTATTGAGGGCTTGCATTCGATCGGCAACTCACTTGCTCACCTGCGGATATTCTATGAGCTGGGGGTTTCATACGCAACTCTGACGCATAATTGCCATAACCGGTATGCCGACGCCGCCATTCTCGAGCTTCCAGGTGGTGGAATAAAAAAGGCCGATCCTCTCTGGCATGGCGTCAGCGAAGAAGGCCAGAAACTGGTGTTTGAGATGAATCGCCTCGGGATGATCGTCGATTTGGCCCATGTCAGCACAGAGACCATGCGTGATGTACTGGGCGCCGGCAAGTCCGAATGGATAGGGAGCCGCGCTCCAGTGATTTACAGCCATAGCTCAGCCTATGTACTCTGTCCTCACCCGCGCAATGTACCCGACGACATCCTGGAGTTGGTCCGTGAGAAGAACTCCCTGGTTATGGTTAATTTTTCACCAGACTTCATTTCCTGCACGGCTTCAGACCGCGCAGATGGGATCCCAGATGCGGACGCTGTCCACGCCACTCTGGAACGAGTCGCCGATCATATCATGTACATTGGTAATCTTATAGGCTTCGAGCATGTCGGAATAGGTAGTGATTTTGATGGCATTCCGACAGTTCCTCAGGGATTGGAGGATGTGTCCAGGTTCCCTCATCTCATCATAGAGCTGCTGAAACGAGGAGTCAGCGACAAAGATGCAAGCAAGGTGGTAGGAGGCAACCTATTGAGGGTGTGGAAGCAAGTTGATGAGGTGGCGCTAGAGATGCAAGCCGACGGTGCACTGCCCGCGGAGGACTAATCTTTTAAGGCACTTTGCGTTCATTTATTCACCAATTTTCCAACCTGATGCTATTTTGTGTTCCATATTCTGTGAATTTGCAACCACGTCGACGAGTGTATGCCGTCGAAACAAACCAACTTTGGAAGGCAGACGAACTAAATATTGGAAAGTTCATCTTGAAGTTGCCATTTTTATGCTGCAAGCGAATCAAAACTAGAGAGAATGCCGAATTCGCTCTGGGTAGAATTTCTCTAAACTCAGCGCAGTGGACCAAGTGATTCATAGCTCTTTTCTCATGTGACAGAAAATAACTAAACTGCCCCCTGGTGATCCTTTCCCTCGCTGATCTTGATTTTCAACTGATAGAAAGTGCGAGTCTGCTGCTGAGGGCCTGAATACCCGGAGAGTAGTCATTAATGGTGGGAGTAAGACCAAGAACGTCCCGGACTTGGGACTCGCGGAATCGCGGTCTATGTACGTATATAGATATAACTTATCAGATAATACGGTCCTTCCAAACAGTTGAATACATTTGCATTACAGCAAGGCGAGAGAACATTCATCATCACTGGATATTTTCATTCACAATATACCTCAACTAATCCCCATTCACCATCACTGTCATCCAACAACTAGTCTGTCATTGACAAGCCTCATCAGTACCTGCATCCAACTTGATATCTAGCAAAGTCAAATTGATCCTAGCGCTTCGTACTTCACCCCTCTCCTGGAACAATTGTACGGAGAATTGATTATCTAGCAGCCAAGAGCGAGTGCTATTTGCTCGTTAGTTGATTTTCACTAGGGGACTCAACTCGAACTGCAACACTAACCATTGGCATACAGTGCATACGAGTCAGCGTTCAGCACAGCATCTGCACTAGAGAGGGCCGTTGCAGCGCTATATCCATATCCGTTGTCTTCAGTTCCCGGGCTGTATACTCCTGGAGCGTGGGTGAACTCGTGGAGGGTTGTGGTTGCTTGATCTTGGCCGTGGCATTTGCTAGTCAATGCTGGGAGGTCGCTGTAGTAGATATCACAGTTGGCAATCACATTTTGAGATGGCAATGTGTAAGCCAAGACATTGGTCTCGCAGCTATTTGGATTATGTTTGTCAGCCATTTATGCACATAAAGTATTTACGGAAGGGGGCACTGACTATCCCAAGGTATCTTCACAGTAGTACTTAGTGGCAGTGTTCGAGCCGGCCTCCTTTGCCACAGCCGTAAGGCGAGCGGCCACGACCTTGCGTGTGGCGGCGCTGGTGGTCCCGAAGTACTCTTTGAACCTATCGGATTCTATTAGAATGGTCAATTTATAGTCAGGTGGTATATACCTACTTGGTGGAGGATCCAGAAAGGGCAGCTTCTGCGGCATCGGTTGCGAGCGTCACAGTGTTCTTGAGAGCTTTGGCAAGTGCAGACTTCTTGCTCGAGTCACTGCAGGTTTGAAGAGCGCGACGATCAAGGGGCTTGATAGCTTTCAACACACGGGATGCCTTCACACCATCAACCTCAATCTTGAGATCATTGGAACGGTATGGCAGATAGCCAGTGACCGCACCATCAGTAACTAGGGGAACTAGACCGGTCGAACGAAGAGTCAATGGGCCTCCACTGGACAAGTCACTGGTAGTGGCAATGTCAAATTCATCTTCGAAGGTCTCTCCTGCAGCAAGGGAAGTGAGAGACTCCGAGGTAAGACCATCGAGAATGAACCGGCGTTTGATTCCCTCAAAGGTGACCTCAGCATCTAATAACAAGTCAGAATTGTACCGATAGGGATCGGGGGAAATTTTGGATACCGTTCTTGAAGACATTGACCTTCTTGACGGGCGCAGTGTCACGGAAAAAGTTGAGATGCACAAACGTGACATCTTCGTTGCCAGAGTTTTTGACAACAGCCTTGATCCGGGTGTCAGTGAGGCGACTCAAGGTGATATCGAGCGTAGAGGTTTCATCAGTCTCGACTGGCAAAGTGTGCACATGCTGTGCTAGAGCCAAAAGAACCGTGGAAAGGGCAGCAAAACGCATGATGATTGGAGGTGAAAAAGACTCAAAAGGGGGTTATTCTCTCAAAAGAAGAAGGTTGAAATTATGATGTCTTGAATACGGCTTGAATAAAAGAAAAGCTCCAATTCTCGAGAAAAGATTGACTTCTTTATAGTCCACTGCACACTCATTGCAGTTTCGAAGTTGAATGCCGCGGTTTCCTCTCTCCTGTGGGCCGTCTATACTCCCCCTGTCGCCCAGAAGGACGGCAGAAGAAAGAGGGTAGTATCTTCTCCGTATGACACAACTTGGTCACGCCAGCAGCTAACCTTGCATAGGACGAACACGGGAGACCTGCGGGCAATCCTGTCACTGGTCGAAGATATTGAGATAGCTATCTCTTCAGAAAGATCATCGTGGATTTCATCTTGGCCCGACGGAAACCCGCGCCCCTGAAGATGGGCGTTAACCTAGATAGATGCCTCATGGCTTGTGAAGCCGCATTTGATCCCACATCATGCTTGAAGAGGCGGGGGCTTATTCGATGTAACTCCTCACAATCGGCTCTAGAGGAAGAATAACTCTGCACTAAAAGCTGCAAGCCCCTGGGCAGAAATTTGTGTTTGAGGTATAGTCTGGCCGAGGTATAGAATCAAGTATGCAAGTTCAATTTGCGGGCAAATGGAACATAAATATACGCAAACCACTATTGGTAGAAATTGTTTGACATGAAGACCTTGTACTCTAGAAGCATCATTATACATATCTACTGGTAACAGCTCATATCTTCATCTCATTCTAAATGACCAACCTGGAAAACCCCCTCCATTCATATCACGCCAAGCCCTAGGCCATGCATTGGTCGCCGGACTCCGGTGCCAAGATAGTGCCAAGATACCACCCAAGACGGCGCTGGAGTTTTGACTTCAGAAACAATGCTTAGTGTCAGCCATTAGGGGTCATGTAATGTATAGCCTTGTGATTATTACTGGCTTGGCTATTGTGATGAATGGTCCATCTGGCAGAAAACACCATGCCAAGCCCACGTATTCCTCGGAGGGCCGGAGGAATGCGGTACAGTGCCCTGAGCATTCGACCTGGCGTGAAAAAGTAACAAAACAGATTGGTTCAAATGAGAGATCGTCAAGATGATCAGCGTTTCCAGATATAAGGCGTGATAAGACTCTCCATCTGGGTCGTTTCTCTCTGATCTTTGAACACCCCATGTCTCGAGATCTCGATACTACTAGCAACTTCCCCACACTACTCTCTTGTTTCTATTTTCTTTGTTTCCCCCTTCAATAATATAGTGTATCACACAGACCACTTCTTTTTTTAAGTGTCTCCTTTTGAACACAAATATGGAGTCAAACTTGAGCTTGCAGGTCACCTTGGCCCCCCAGGCACTGATCCGAGAGGCGCAGGAAGCATTTGCTTTGCCGATCAAAGTTTCTGTTCACAATGCCGCAGATTCACCAGTTACCATCCTGAGATGGGGTACTCCATTGGACCCTCAGGCTGGCGTTCTCGGTGTCTTCGAGATTTGTGACACAATGGACCAACGGAAACTACCCGTTCCTACTATTATGGTATCACGCAAGCTACCTGCCTCTGAGGATGATCTCGTTGAGATACAAGCACGTCACACCATTGATGTAACAGTCAATTTGCCGATTCTAGGCCTCGAAAAGGGACATGAATATTCTGTCCGTGCCCAGGGGACTTGGCATGCAGTGTGGCCAACCGAATTATCCAATGTGACTACATCCCAACTCAGGGATAACGAAGGTGCCAGTCGTGGGGACTTCCTTTCTAACGAAACCTCTGTGAGCATTGAGTGACCTAGGTATATGGCTTTGGGGTACTTGAAACAAAAGAGCAGCACGTCAGGGAACTCGACGCTGCGGCATTGCTATCAATGGATGGCCTATGGCGATTTCTTTCATGTGCCATTTTCCGAGAATGAGATTAAGCTAAATTATTTCCACTGTTATTCACATGATGACCTGGGAGATAGCAGTTTTGTGCTACATATGTTAGGGTTCCCCGGATATTACACAATTTGTTCAACAAGGGTTAATCCGCTGTGTATTAAGGTCCACTTGTCATGAATATAATGAAACCCTGATGCTCAAATGTTCCCTAGTCAGGGTCGACTCCTTCAAACAAAAAAATGTCTTTCTGTAAAGTACCAATCCCAGAAGAAGATGCCAGAGTGGTGTTCGAAGTTCTGAAACGGGGCGGTATTGCGATTATTCCGATGAACGTTGGCTACGGAATCACTGCGATCGATCCAGATGCATTGGACCGGGTTTTTCGCATAAAACGGAGAGAACCACACAAGCGACATGCAATGGTTGGCAGCTATGCTCTGCATCAAGATATTCATGCCCTTCCTCCCCAGGAAGCCGGTATGGTCAAACTCTTGACCGTGGACTTGGAACTTCCTCTAGGGATCGTTGCGCCATATCGCCTTGATCATCCGATTGTCCAAAAGCTTCCACCAAACCTGTTATCACAGAGCGTTGTTGGGGACTCTCTAGCAATGTTGGTCAATGGCGGTGGTTTGCTAGATGAATTATCTCGACTTGCTGCCCTAGAGAAACTTGCTCTCTTGGGATCTTCGGCCAATATCACGGGCAAGGGAACAAAGACTGTGGTCGAGGACATTGAGCCGGAGATCCTCGAAGTGGCGGATATAGTTATCGATTATGGGAGGCAGAAGTTTCACCATCCTCGAGCCTCTTCAACCATGATTGATTTTAGCACAATGAAGGTTGTGCGATACGGGGCTTGTTACAATGTTGTGCAGGATGCTCTCTGGCGATTCTATGGGATCAAAGTGCCGGATGATCATGGAACGTCGATTCTTTCGCCTGGACAGACATGTGCTAATACGACATGATGTTCCTACTCTAATTATAGAATTTGATACCTAGTCAAATCAGCGGAGGAATGCGGGACACCGATAATGCAACTATCCCAAAACTCAAGTAATACGATGGCATTTACTTGGCGTGCCCACCATTTCCCTCTCCCTGGTTATTACAGGTAACTCCCGACTTTGAACATCATTCGATAAGAGAAAGGCAAGGTAAACGTTGCAACAAGGCTGTTCTTCCCTACCTATAATAGGGCTAATGTAAAGATTCTACGTATATGGTGTCGGTCATGTAGAATGATGTATTGGCAATAAAATCCGATCCCGCTTTTGATGTTCGTAAATTATCCAATAAGAGTTACGAAAGCTGGATGCGAATATGACAAGGAAAGCATGAAGCAAGTTCTATTCCAAGCTCACTGTGGCATATAGTCAAAAGGACAGGAGCCTGAAGTAATGGAGCGACACTAGGTATCTGTTTCTTTTGTGTTATCTAAACTCTCACTGTTCCACCACAATGTTCTAGAAAAGAGTTAGAAAAAGGAACTTGGCCATTTTTCAGGTCTAGTACATGTAACTGATAGTGACAGTGTTTCCAGTGACATAAGAAGATGTGAGAATCCGATCCTGATAGATGTCCATGATGGTAGCACCCGATGGTCCGTAAGTATTCCCACCGCGCGAGGCAACTGCATTGGAGAATACTACAGTGCCAAAGTTGGCAAAAGGAGCCAATGCGTTGTTTACAGAAAAGTCCTCCACAATCCATTCGGCGTTGAATTCGCAGAGATCACCCCCAAGACCATTACGGAATATATGCGTCACAGATTCGCCTGTGGATAAATTCTCAATCGTAGAAGAGCCGGAGCTCTTTGAAGTTGCATTGACTGTCATTTTAATCACATTTCCAACCGAGATGGGGATGTTGGTAAAGTCATGGGCGTAGTCTGGATACCATTCATACCATGCGCTATATGACGTGGAGCCTCCTTGAATACATAAATCGATCCCAGTTTGTAGAATGGCTGTACTGCAAGTATCACCGTCGATGCCAACCCATGCAGAGGCGCAGTAATTTGTGTAGGAATTGGCACCACTTGGAAGTTGGGGTGTAGGAACTGTGATCTCTCCGGACACCCAAGTATATCCGGTACCAATAAGTACAGCCCCAGCCCAATTTGAGCTGTAAGTCTCTTGGGACGTTTTATTTCGGTACAGTACTTCCGAGGTACCTGGATAATGAGGCCGGACTGTGCGGCGCGGAGCTTGGATAGATCGATGTATTTCACCGTCCGCCTGTCGCTGAGAAGTGAGGGGAGAGGCGATGATAGAAGTGGCAAGTAGCGTAGTACCAAAAATTACGATAGCCGAATTCATAGTGAAAGACTGTGAGTTGAGTCTGTAGAAAATCGTTCCAAGTAGCAATGAGGAAAAGAGAAATTTGATATAACCGCGCATGAATCTAAACTTCACACGAAAACTGCCGTTTATATAGCATTTGCTCAGGATATTTGTTAAGCTCAGAGGGGATACGTTTAGAATAACCACAATGCAATACATGGGTGAATGACTCTCAATGTAACATGGCCTCTATGCGAGATGAAGACAAAAGGCGCAGATGATTGCTGTCGGAGACCGAAGATTTGGGTGACTTCGCAAGGTAACTCCTTGGCTAATGAAATGCACAAGAATCATCTACCTACAAATATAGATAGTAAATGCGTTCCTTGCACATGATAGATCCGGACTAATATATACATATATACCGATGTAGGGTAACTACAGAGTATAGGTCCCAGCTGGTCTACGAACTCCATTGGACTTTCTTTGGATCCCTGACATTGTGATAATAGTAAAATAGCTATGATCCTTGAAATAAAAAAGGGCAATAGGTAGCACCATCGAAAATAATATGGTAAGATTATCTGAGCATAATTCTGCCTTGCGTTACCCTTGACTGAACATCTCTTACCTAGTTTGGCCCCAGACCTATCTTTCGAGAAGTGACAAGCGAAGGGTTCTGATCGGATCAAAACAGCTGAAAACTGGTGCCTTTGGCCCATATGGACTTTTGGTCCTCTCTGTTGGTCTCTCTTTGTGTTAGAGAGGAGGCCAAGGCCTACCGAGTACGCTGGTAAAATCCCTGTATTGCGCAAGGAGAGAGAATAAACTATCAAATATGTGTGCTGGACTAAATATACTAGGAGCTGTAATCCGGACGGGAACTCAGTTAACCCCTAAAACCCTAAGCCACGTGAGCATTGAAGTGAAATATTTCAAAGAACATATCGAAAACTTTCAATCTCGTGGTCCGTCTTGTTAGACAGCTCGTCTTCCAGTTCTTCAGTTTCGGTCATCTCCCTAGGAGACCCATACAGCCTATCCCGTCGACGGTTCTCCAAGACATAAAACATATAGAGACAGACTAAGAAGAATATTCCGAAGGCCAGTCCTGCCATGGACGCTTTGATACCGGTCTTATCGAGTTAGCACTCAAGGGGTAGAGGTAGGTTATGAGAGTGAAGTACTGACTAAATATAACGGCTCTTCGGAAGGGATGAAGAACTGGGGCCCAGCAATATTGCCAATGCAGTATGCTGCGAACATAAGGGCACTGACTGTGCTCTTCTTGGTAAATCCGGCGACATTGGAGCTGATTAGACTGAGGGATAAAGGGATATTAGCAGCGAAGACACCACCGAGGCAGAGACCCGTCATCTTCCCTGCCTGATTATCACCATTCAGCTTCCAAATCAGAAGCATACCAATCATTGATACCGCTGTATTGACAACCATCATAATAATGCGAGACTTTGGGACAAGGGAGGCAAAGCCCGAAGTAAGGAGGAGAAAGACAAGCTGAGCACCGCCAATAGGCATCTGAATGAGAAGAGCCTCTAGATGGGGGAACCCAAATCCGGTGATTATGATAGCAGAGAAACTTGTGATGCCACCGTTGCAGAAGTTAACGCAGAGTGTATAAAGCACTAAAAACCACGTTTGTAGGTCTTTAATTGCCATTAAAACCTGGCCCCATTTGAACTTCCCCGTGTCCAAAACTCCAGTCTTGTTCTTCAATGTTCTGTGGACTGCAACCGCCCGTTCGTTTGGTTTGAGAAAGACGGCTTTCGCTGGTGAATCCGGTAGTGTAAAGAATAAGACGAGGCCATAGGCAGAAGTGACGGCTCCCAAGATAAGAAACAACAGTTGCCATTGGGCAATAGCTGTGATCTGAATATTGCCAATACCGTAGGCAATCAGCCCACCGAGAAGAACAGCAATGGAATTACCAAGAAACCATGCTGCCTGGCGTGATGGTTGTTCTGCTCTTGTATAAAACATCCCGGTTATCAGGGCAAAGCCAGGAGCAATTGATGCCTCTGTCAAAATGCATTCATTAGCCGTGTCAAAAGGTTATTGGTATAGGAGTCCCCACCCCCAACCCCTAAAAAGAATCTCGCTGCCATTAAGCCACCCCAGTTCGTGCAGGCGGCGTGAACCATCAGACAACCTCCCCAAACACAAACAGCACCGCTGAGATATTTTCCCAATGGAAGCCTGGAACCAAGTAATTAGAACATACCATTATGATTCATCTGTCAAACGTACCTCACAGCCAGATATGAACTCGGCCAACTCCATGCGAAATAACCAAAATAGAAAATGGCCGATGCCCAGTTATATTCATTTCCTTTCAGGTCCTAGCAAAAAGGAGCGTTATTAGACCCAGCAAGAGAGTTTAGACTGATTGGAAAAGGGACATACTAAGTCCTCCCGAAGATTGAAAAGAGTCGCCTGGCTAATTGCTAGTTTGTCAATGTACTGCAACATGTAGCAACCGCCCATAAGCGGTATTAAAAAGAAGTCCACCTTTCTCAAAACCTTCTTCTCCATTGCAGGGGTGGCTTCAACCTCAAGTACTTGTCCGAAATCTACATCGCGAGCAGCAGAGCCGGACTCAACCTTGAGTGTTCCAAGACCTGGTTTGGTATCTTCGGACGGGAGCTGTTGTTTCCCCATACTGAGTGGTCTGAGATAAGCAGAGAAGAAGGGATGGGAAAAGGGAGGAATATTCGTGATATTAGGATGTTGTAGAAAGATATCGACTTTGTATATGTATCTATCAATTTGCGGGAGTCTTGGGCTGGCTATATGGATTTCAGGACAGGTAGGCCAAGCCCGATTAAACTCAACGTGGTGGCGAGACACAAGGTACGATAATAGTTGATAGTGAACCAAGACCAATGTTTTCCGTGAGTTATCGAGTCAATATTGCCCTGATAAGCATAGTTCTACTTTAACAAAAGGCGGGGGGGCGGTGGGGGGACGATATCATTCGCAATAAATACGGGCAAAGTTAACGGCAATCAGACACGATTATATTGAGTTTCAAATGCCGAAATTATGATCCATGTATCTTTTGATTGTACCCAGCTGCTACCGTTTGTATAGAATTCGAGAGGAACAGAATATCGGCGTTACAATATCGGCAGTTTAGCGAATCACATTGCACGTCGGCAAATTGGATGCTCATGCTCATCGGCAACCCACTTTCTTTACAGCCCCCCGATAAAAAGTTAAAGAGAGTAAAGGGTGAAAAGGAAAACCACGCATGGTGTTTGCTAGGATTGGACTCCAAAGGGCGAAAAAAGAAAACTAGAAAATAGAACGAGCCCTAAAATCCCAGAGACGACCGCGGGAGCTTGGTGGGACGAATTCCTGGATCTTCAATAAATGTTGAGACAAGATAAGGTAAGCCATGCTAACATTACAATAAAGGATACCCCGTACATACCCCAGATTCTACTAGTCTGTGGAGACTGCCGACGGCTCTCGCCAAGCTCGCCAATATAACAGTCATTCCATGATTCTACCTCCATTGTCACATTGACAGACTCACATTGGTGATAGGATAAAGTTCGGCATAGATTTCCGCGTCGCCTTCCCCTCTTACTCTGTCATCGGCAAACGCCACGCAGATACGTACTACCTGATCAAGTGCCAATCCGGGTTTGCTTTTAAAAGTTGTTCATATTTAAATAGGTAAGGTCCTTGCGTTTCTTTCGGCAAGGACGATTCCAATCCAACACGTCTAGGATTGAGAAAGACATTTAAAGCAGTATGACGTTTACAACCATCGATATCGAGGAAGTGAAGACCTGTACAGATGCCGCACTTGCGGCACTACAGCACGAATTGCGGGAATTGAACCATCAGGTATATTCGGTCGGAGTCGGAGCTTTTATCTACAAGGCTAACAAGTTTGGTGGTGATTATCAGATCTGGTCAAACCCCGAGCTTGCCTACCAGGAGCATCGCGCCCACGACACAATTTGTGACTTCCTCGAACGACAAGGTTTTGCCGTTACTCGCCACGCCTATGGGCTTGATACATCCTTTGAGGCTGTGAGCGGCACTAGTGGGCGATTGGTCAATTTCAACGCCGAATATGACGCATTACCTGGAATTGGCCATGCTTGTGGTCACAATCTAATAACGACAAGCAGTATGGCTGCATTCCTTGCACTGTCGTTCGCTATCAGGAAATTTAATGTCCCCGGCAGAGCCCAGCTACTAGGTACGCCGGCCGAGGAAAATGGAGGCGGAAAGGCCAAATTGATTGATGCTGGAGCCTACAAAAACGTCGATATCTCGCTAATGGCGTAAGATTTGGATCGCATATGAAAGGAAAGATTCCTGCTGACCTAATTTGGAGTCATCCTGGACCCAAAAAGATTTACCCTGACCAAGAGCCATCCGATGGCATAGCTGGAACGCCAATGAATGCGCGCAAGAATATCCACTGTGAGTCGCTTAATATAACTCCTCCTATTACGTACTGATGAACATATAAATATAGGCCAATTCACTGGGAGGAATGCTCATGCCGGTGGAAACCCATGGGAAGGGATCAATGCGCTTGATGCCTTGGTCTCATCTTATAACAACGTTGCGGTTCTTCGACAGCAGCTTCTTCCGGATCAGCGGGTTCATTGTGCTTTCTTGGACACACCCAAGGTAGCCAACGTAATCCCAGATTATACGAAAGCTTTCTGGCAGGTGCGCAGCCCTACCTTGAAGGGTTTGAATGTCCTTGTCAGCAAATTGCGCAATTGTATTGAGGCTGGAGCTTTGGCCACTGGATGTCAAGTCAAGATTGACGAGTATGTATCCATTTATGGCCACCAGCCAACCTGTCATATGACTTGAGGAATGAGCTACTAATGTGTTTGCTTCAAGGGATGAGCTCTATACCGATGTCCGATTGAATGACACTCTCTGTGAGCGCTACCATATCCACATGGGACGGTATAGTCGCAACGTTCTCAAGCGCCATGACAAAGTCCTAACAGGATCGTCGGATATTGGTATGTGGTGGGATAATATTCCTTTCGATTGACAGAACTAACCTGTGTACTTCAACAATAGGAAATGTTAGCTACGAAACCCCAACGCTTCATACAATGTTTGCGATTCCTGCTCCTACAACTTCATTTCCACATCACCCGACGTTTGCAGCTGCAGCTGGAACAGATGAAGCTCATGCCGAGGCATTAATTGTTGGGAAGTCTTTAGCATTGACTGGTTGGGATATGATTGTGGAGAACGATATGTATGATTTGGCGCGGCGTCAATGGAAAGAAGAGATTGCGCGAGAGGAGTAAATGTATATTGGGTGGAAAGATAGTATATACAAATTTTGATGCTCATTGGACTGTATAACAAATCTATTACTTTTGTTATAACTAACTAGTTAGTAGTTACTTTGTTCGTAGTACTTTTGTTACTGGAGGATTTTGAGACTGCACGTCATGATGACTCAGCCTTCCCCGCGTTATCTTATCGGCTTCGGCACTGAGATCGCTAACTATCCCGACACCTTTTGAATTATTAAAATTGTTAGTTCTTTCAATTCCGCGCTCTCTTTGATCTTTTTGCCCATGCCTACAGGTTGATCCCTGCTGGTTCACCGTCCATGCAGGGGTTTGGACGCAATGGACCACGTTCCAAGAGTGGTAGGATATTCCTTTTACTTTCCCACATGGCCGACTAACCCACTTCTCGGTAGGTTGTAGTACCTGCCGTCGTCGCAAGGTCAAGTGCGGCGAAGAGAAACCAGTTTGCGCAAGATGTTCATCCCTCCGCCTTAATTGCGAATGGGGTGTCCCAGTGAAGCGTGGGCGAAGCACGCAAATCCGACATCTTGAACCTGCACCGGGAACCTCCGAACAGCTCAAAGCAGAGGAGGACCTTGCCGGGTTTCAACCAGATGCCCTTTTTACAAGTCTCTCGCCGGTCTATTGGGAATCTGACGCTCCTTCTTTTGACACATTCAATCCGGCACCAATTCCGACACCAATTCCGACACCCATATACCCTTCCTTGAACGTCAATGTCGCGTGCGCCAATTCGTTGACACTCACATCTCTTGACCGGCAATACTTTCAGTACTTTCCTTCTTCCTCCCTCGTATTTTACTATATGAAGGGATGGAAGTGGAGCAGCTTATGGTGAGACTTCCATGTGTGAAATGAGCCTACCGTTTACTAAGAGCCCGGCTAATTGGACACCCAAATAAATCAGCCATCTTTACGAAGGGCCGGCTGCATCCAATAGAGTCATTATGCGGATGATACTAGCATTAAGCGCATGTGATATGCATCGCAATGGGCTGATTGTGCGCTCTCAGGACCATGGCCGGCATCATTACAGCCAAGCGGTCAAAGAATTTAGGCAATTGCTCGAGACACCGCGCCAGGTTTCCTTGGATGATGTCGAGACGGTTTTCGCCACTGTTTTTTTGATGATAGCTTGGGAGTGGCAGTTCGGACACTCAGTGCGCCATGTAAGAATGCTCTTACCATTTTTGTTCATACCAACTAACGGGGTACCTACCAGCTTCAACTCCACCTGCAGGGCGTACGCTCACTTTTGGAAACGCATCCGCAACTATTCCGTATCAAAGATGTGAATGATATGTTCTTCCCTCCCGGGTCCGATACATCGACCAGTGGCACCGTGACCATGGCCAAGGTCAAGGTCTCGTTCATTCCGGAGCAGTTTTTGTTGTGGATACTGTGAGTCTTTTTTTTCCGGCCGTCGTACGAATTACCACCACTGACGAACAAACAGATATATCGATGCTAGCTGTCGTCCCATTGGTCTTACGGAGTCTCTCAACGATTATGTGGCCCAGTCTGGGAATCCCGCTTTACAACCGGACCATCTTCATCGCTGTGCCCGTCTCTGGGGACGATGCTTCTGGGGCGAGCAGTATCCCGACGAGGAAGTTCTGGACGACATTGAAAACTATAGAGCTCTAGAGCTGTTGCATGTGGGATTCTGCCTACGCCATCGAACTTGGAAGGCCCTCATCGAATCCGCAGCTGGTACCGCCGAGTTTGCAGAACCCCTTTTCCGGGAGATCCTCAACATCAGAGAAGTCAGTATAGATAACACTCCAGATTCTTGGGGAGGGTTAACTGATTGTGAATTAGAAATTCTCCGACCTTTTCATCACCGCGAGATTTGCCGGTAGTGTTTCCGCTCGACGTACGCTCAATACCATATATGTTGCCGTTTCTACCTTTTACAGCCAAGTTCTCCTCCACCGTCGGCTTCTCTGCGTCGATGCTTTGCCCCTAGGCATTCACCAACAAGCCATAACAGGAATCATTGACATCTGTCAAAAACAATTTTGGTCTGATCCGAAGCTCCTTAGGCGTTTACACTTCCCGCTGCTGATGGCAGTGATTGAAACTAATGATATGACAAATCAAAGATGGCTCCGTGAGCGTCTATGGGAATTGCGTGACTTTCATTCCGAGTTCGTTTGGGCGCATGATGTCGCCGAGCAGATCCTGGCCCGACAAGACGTGAGCCTGGGACGATATGCCAATCTGGCCGAACTCTTACTAAAGCGTTTTCATGCGCAGTGAAGCCCGTATTGTATATGTACCATCAATAATATTTTATATCTTAACTGCATATCTGTTGTCGATTCATGTCAATCTGCTTTTGTTTCTCGGTGGGCCACGTCCCCTTCACCTTCGTGAGGCCTCATCCACCTGTACTTCTGTTGAGACGGGACTAATACCTGCTAGAATTGATTGGGTTACCTTTTATCAACGGCTGAAGCGTATCCGGGGGCTCGCCCAACTTTCTTGGGTGTTAATTGCTTGGTATAGTTACAACGATAAGTAAAATAAGCGCCGTTGTGGGGTTCGATGATATCTTCACAGGCGCTTATGCTCCTGCTCAACCAACACAAACCCTGTCCTCGAATTCCTACATGAAATCTATTCGTAACCCCTAGAACTATATAGTCATATGATTACCGTGGTTTCGAGGGAAATGCACCGCCGTTGACCATAAGCACTTACAAGTAAGTAGAAAGATATCGCTGAAATTGATTTCTCTGGTGTCATGCATTTATGTTGACGGGTCTCTCTAGCTTCTTTCCGAAGTTATTAACACTATCGTCATTCAAACTCCATGCATTTGCGAATCGATCCCTACGCTATCATAATCTGCTGTCAACTTGGCAGGAGGCCCGACAACTGGAATCTGTGCCCCTAATGTACATATAATTTAGCTGTCGTGTCTTTCCCTTCTCATGTGGTGACCAACGTACGTTTGGTGTTTGAGGAACCCAGCAAAGAACTTGCCGATTTCAAGATAATCACTTGGACCTATAATGGCAGACACATCTAGCGGTCCGAAAGCATTAGTTATATATAGTTATCTCACAACCACGTACTGGCTTACATTGATCTGGCCGAACAATGATAAGAGCACCTTGTGCTGGGTCAATGCCGAGACGTTCGTATGCATGGCCATGTCCGTTGTTGTAACTCTCGTCATCGTAATAGATCTTGTGTAGATCTAAAAAAATACTCTAGGTTAGAGATATGGTGGGACGAGTGGATATTAGAGCATCTGCACCTCTTGTTTGACTTTTTCCAGACACTGGATAAAAGCACTCAGGGATCTGCTCCAACTCAATACCATGACGCTTTCCATGTCCGATCAAGATGGTCTCGATGAGGCTGTCAATGTCTTGATCCCTAGGGGTAAATGTGTAGATGGGCCCGTCGGCTGCGCTCAAGTATTCTCCCAGCTATATATAATGCATTAGATTAGGCCCAGGCAACAGTGCTATAATGGCAAAACAGACCTTGTTGAGCTTTGCGTGGCTTTCTGGTACAGACAGGTCACCAATGAAGGCCATGATGCGCCACCGACCATCAGATTTGAGAGACTTCATGAGATGTAGAGGCTTAGAGTCACATAATCTCACGACCTGTGCGCTGGGAAGCCGCATACCAACGTCCACATTAGAGGCGAGGTTGGTCGATTCCAATGCAGAGGTGATGGGTGAGACCTCATACCTGGCTGTTAAGCCTGCGGTGTATTTGCCAGACTTGACGAAGCCTTCTTGGAATTCGGCAGGTGAGGTTGAGGCACCCGAAGAAAACAATTTAGAGAAATAACGGTCAAACTTGATCAGATCAATAGCCACCTTTTGACGTTCTAGGACGTAAGTCTCCAGAAGTGAGGGACTGGCCAGACCGGTCAAAATCTCCCCGAGCTTCCACCCAATGTTGTAGCCATCTTGTAAGCTGACATTCATACCCTGGCCGGCTTTTGGGGAATGGGTGTGGCAAGCATCTCCAGCGAGGAAGACCCGGTTCTCCTTGTGGAAGAAATCGGCATGACGCTGACCGATAGCATATGCCGACCACCAGACCGTTTCCACAAAGTCTACCTGATAAGGGTGGAAGATGCTCTGTGCTTGAGCCTGCAGATTTTCAAGAGTCACCTCCTTCGGGTTAGTCCCTGGGACAAGTTCAATATAAAACCTTGTCAGGTTGTCGCTATCGCCTTCGCGGGGAATAATCAACACATTTCCTGATTTTGAGCGAATAGTAGACTTCTTGCGAATGTCCGGGAAATTTGTTCGTGGCACCATATCCATGACACCCCAGACGGCGTCGCTGCTATCTCCAATCATTTTGTACCCGAGGGCTTTGCGGACAGTGCTGTGTGCCCCATCACAAGCCTGATGGGTGTAGGTCAGAAAACGTCTCAAAAAAAACCCTTGGAGAAAAAGTAAGAAGAAAAAGTGAGCACCTACTAGTGCATATTTTGCTGCAAACATTTGTATCTTTCCATCCTTTTCTGCAGTGACTTTGACCGGATAGGCATCGTGATCCTCAGTAGAGGTGCTATCAACTTTAACATCGGTCACATTGTAGCCATAGTCGATTTGTTGGTCATTATATTTCTGCATCAGCTCGATGAGAAGTCCGTTGATACGCGCCTGGTTCAGGATAACGTGAGGTTGGTGTGATAGACCTGGTTGGGTATCCGCCGTCCGCCCTGTCCGCTGGATCGCGCCTGTGCCATTGTCGGCCCAAAAGTTGACCTCTAAAACGTGGTAAGCCTCACGAAGAAGCTCTTCCCCAATTCCAAAGCTTTCGAAAATCTCCACTGTGCGACATTGTACACCGTCGGCTTGACCCATCTTCATGGGGCCACTCCGCCGTTCTAGTACCTTGCATCGCACCCCATACTTGGCGAGCCAGGTGGCTGCGCAAAGACCGGCAGACCCGCTGCCACAAATAAGAACATCGACTTGCTCCATTTTTTTTTTCCCCTTCAAATGTGTATAGACTGAGATCAAATGTAGTTAGTGGCATGTCGGGACCTTTTATGGTGAATCCGGAATGGGATCCGGGATGCGATCCGGGATGGGATCTAAGGTACTCCGTACTTCGGGATGTGTTCCGGAAACGATTTAGACAACAACTCTGGAAGAAAAAAGAGCCTCGGCAGCCAATCCTCTGTTAAATCGGTTTTCTCATATCACGAACCTTGAATTTCCGTGTCTAGAGCGCGGGAAAATGGGGTCACTCTATTCAGATCTCGATTATCTGGTTGATTCCTTTTGGTTTCTCATATCCAAACACAAGGCGTATGCATCATTAAGTCTGGTCTAAATCATTATATAATGCTCATCCTTCCACCTAAATACCAAACCGAACGCCAGCGCCGGTGTAGAACTCGCATCACATCTTACAAAAAGTACTCGCTGCGTCCTGGCCGTGAAGTTGGAACATGCCGCTGGTCATCGCTGACTGCACTAAATAGCTTGAAAGAGGGCTTGAGATCCTCTCCAATATCACAGACCGAGGCCAGATTCCCGCATCGGTAGCAGTAATTTGGCGCACTCCACACGGTGACGACATTTTGGTTGTTAAAGTGATATTTGTAGCCCTCGTTGACCAGCTGATGAGCGCGTGCAATCAACGAGAGATCATTGACATGGCAGAACTCATCGGCCACTCTGTCTCCGAATAACCACCCTAGAGAAGATTGTCAGCTATGTGTGTTCCCAAAGGAAAAAAGAAAAATGAGATTCCCACCTGCTCCTCGAGGACTGACTGCCCATGTCTCCACATCGTCTGGGTCAGACCACACGAGATCACAAAAGGCACCTTCGTGGGGAATCTCCTGTGCGCGGGCTACCACGCGGACTTGGTCCAACGTGCGAATCTCAGGGCTCAGACCGCCGTGCACACACAGCACCTTGCCATCAATAATGGCTCCTAATGTCATGAAATCAAACACCTGGCAACATGCCTTCCATACTGAAGCACTGCCGTATTTTTGGAAGCATTCTTCGTAGAAGCCGTATACCTGAGTGATTTGGCGCGACTCGTGATTACCACGAACCAGGGTGACTCGATCGGGGTATCTATGAATATCGAAGTCAGCGATGAGCCAAGTCCACCGGGAGGGTGTGTTTACTCACTTTGCTTTGAGACAGAGCAAAAGCGTTAACGTCTCTAGACTGAAGTATCCACGGTCCACGTAGTCACCCAGAAATACGAAGTTCCGGTTAAGCTGCAGATCTGCAGATGTATCGCTGGACGATCGGCTTCGGGAACTCGAATCTTCGTCATTGGAATTCACGTTGGGACCGCGAAGCTTCTTGCGAATTTTAGGGTCTGAGATGCTTGAGGGGGGTTCGATATCGGCGGAGGTAATCACGGAGGGGGATGTCTTCGGGGGATCCAGTTCTGTACCATCAGGCATGCCCCCAGAAACTCGAAAGAGTTCCAAGAGATCGTAGAATTGGCCGTGGATGTCACCACAAACTGTGACAGGTGTGGATACCGGTTGGATATTTGATTCTGTCAACAATGTCAGAATAGTTAAAATTGAGTCCCTGCTAGACACTTGCCCTCCATCATGTATTCCTTGACGATTTCACATAGCTGCTTCATATGTGGCTCCGATAGATACTTGCAATCCTTCGCTGCCTCCAGCCACTCGTCAGGGCCCGCATTGCGCTTAAGTTTGGCAGGACCCGGTTGAGGAATCTTGCTCTCAGGCATGATAAATGGAAAGAAATAATTAAGTAACCAGAGAAATAGTGAAAGAGAGTGAGGAACAAGAACTTGTAGAAAAATGTATGTCAAGGAGAAGTGCAGTTGACTGTTTCCCCCGCAAGGTGAATTTCACCGCCTTCGTCTGAATTGTCCGCCTTTCTTCGTTACAATTGTCAACCTCTGCTTCTCAGTCTAACTACTACTAACATTCAGTCTAGTACTTCCAACCCACATTCGATCACCTTCAAACGTTCTATCCCGCATATGCACCCTCGTCATTTAACCCTAAGACTTGTCAACCCGCTTTTACTATACAATGGAACTCCCGAAATGAAGATCCTCTGACGTTTATGCCCGTACATACACATTGCTGGACCTGAAGTCACGATTTGATCCGCGCCCACAATACTCTATACAGTTGAGAGGGAAAGAAGATACGGTTATGTCTTACTGGGGTGAATGTTAAGTGAAGATTCCTGTGTACGCCGAGGACGTACCATAGAAATGCAATCAACCATCAATTTTGTTGAGGAATTCAGTCACAACTTCGGCGAATGCCACAGGCTGCTCCACCATGGGCAGATGGCCAGCACGGTCGATGATCTTAAGATCGGCACCCCCACATAGATCCGAGGCCATTTTCTGCATTGTCTGCGGTAGGACACCGTCATTGGCTCCGGCCACGAACAGACCTGGCACAGTGGCAGCAGCCATGCGCTCACGGATATCGTAGGCACAGAGGGCCTGCACGCTATGGGCAAACCCCTTCAAGCTGTTGGTGCGTACAGCCTCCTTGACTGGCGCGAGGACCTCGGGCTGGGTGTGGTATGATTCCGGCACGAACCAGCGACGGGTGGTTACCTCGGCCAACTCTTCCCCGACAATGGGCTCCTTGGTGTCTGGATCGGTAGAGCCTTCCTTCTCGCAGATGGCGACACGGTCACCCCATGCCTTACGGTTTGATTCGGGGGCAGAAGAGTTGGTGTCGCATGCGACGAAAGCTCCGACGCGTTCCGGATGAAGGAGAGCAGTGTTCAAGACGGTCACACCACCCAGGCTGACACCAATCAAACGAGCCGCCTTGGGGGGCACACGCAAAGCCTCCAGCAACGTCGCCAGATCAGAGGCCAACAAATCGATGTTGACAGGCTGCTCACCACTCTGCGAGCGTCGGCCTCTAGTCAAATAGCGCACAACACGGTAGCGCTGGTTCTCTTGATGAGCAAAGAAGGCGTCAACAAAACGATCCCAGATGTTCCAGTTGACCAGAATGGAATTGCTTAGAACGACGACAGGCGCGTATGGGTCGGTGCTACCCTCCAAACGGTAGGGGATATCAACACCATCAGAAGTAGTAATAAATGACTCGACAGCTGGCCGGGCGGCCGAGGGAAATGTGCGAGTACGTCCATCATTGGAGTTCCAGGGTCCCACCACATCCGAGGCCGCCAGGGAAGTGAGCTCACGGGGAGCAGGGCCGAAGGTGTAGTACCACTCATATACGCGACGATTCTTAGAGGTAACCACCTCGCTCATCAGACGCGCTCCCCATGGGGTATTCATGGCGGCCTTGTGTGCATCGCCGCCTAGGCCATTGACGGGGGCATACTCGTGGAGAGCCAGCGATTCGCGCGGGGCGGCGGAATCGATCGCCGCAGTGACAAAACGGCGACTACGGCGCCATCCAGGAACACGGGAGAGCATCTCAAAATGTTCCTCGCGATACCATTTTTCAAGGTCAGCTTGTTTGGCGGGGTCGGGATGAGTGGCAACCCGGACGGCGATGAGGACACTACCCCGGGTCTCGGCATCTGTATCGGCTTGATCTTCTAACGGGCGGAAGTTGGGTTTGCTGCGCTCATCCACTAGATCGTATAGTAAACGGCCGACATCAATCTGGGCCATAGTCTTCTTCTCCCGTTCGGTTTTAATCAGGTCGGTTCTTAGATCCAAATAGGTCTTGCGGGTCAACTCGTCCATATCGGTAATATCGTACAATGCCACATATCCAGGCTGCTCTCCATCGGTCGCACGGAAGCGGAAGCCATTAGTGACGAAGGGCAATCGCAGACGCAGAGGTCCATGTTCAGTGTTGTACCAGTCGTGAAACTGGGTGTCTGGCAGCGAGCCCTTGGGCTGCATTGTCACGTAGAGAAGACCAGGAGTAGGCATAATGAGGAGGACGTAAGGGATAGGATTCCAACTTAGAGAGGAGAATTAAAGATGAGAACCATTCGGAAGAAGTACAACATAAGATAAAAAGAAAGAAAAGATTAGACATAAGAAGTCAAGACATAAGAAGTCGGCACTCTACGAATTGCCCCTCATCCGGGTGAAGACAGAACCCGAAGTTGACTGCCGATGATATTTCCGTTTCTTTTTTTAACTATATTCTATCAATCATGTTCGTATATATATATATATATATATATATATGGATTTACTGTACATTTCGATCGTTTACTCTAATTTATTCGTTCAATCATACCAGATAGCATTCATCCCAAATCCTTGCTCGGGAATATCCACACGCGCAACGCGTGCCAGCTTCTCATCGCGCCAGCGGTACATCTCAACAAATCCGAGTTGATCGTCGCACAGTGCGAGCCATTCATCACTGAAGTCACAGGGACTGACGGCGTTTGAATGTCCACCACTGGTCGAGGTGGGGTTGATAAAGAGCTGACGTTCAATCTCGCCATGCGAGCCGAGCTTGAACGCAGTGATGTAGCCGGTCACATCAAAATGGTTTGACCGAGTAGTGGCGAAAAGGTATTCTCCACCCTTGGTGCAAAAGGTGACATCTCCGCGGTACTTGTTGCGTGGGGGAAGCCCTACCCAGATTAATTGTTAGTTGTCATTGCCATCGGTCGCATATGTTCCAGGAGCCGTGAAACTCACCGGAAGGAAGTAATGAGTACGTGATGTGAGTGAATACTGGCTTGTGGGTGCGCTCATCGATCACGTAGACTGCTAGTCGATTGCCCGCCTCCATCAGCGCGTATAGGTACTTGCCGCTTGGGTGCATCTCGACCCAGCGGGGGTGGTCGCCAGCATCAGGAGCCTCGAGGCAATCGACCAGTGCCAATTCGCCTGTCTTGGGATCCTTGATGTGCGTCCAAATTTTGTTGGCCGTGAGATCGGCGGAGTACAAGTAGGTCTCTGTGGGATCGAACACCATGCCGTGGATACCAGTGTTGGGAACGTATTCGTAGTTCTGGATATTTTTATCCAGACCTCCGTCGGGTTTCACGGAAAACACGTTGCCGTAACCGGCGTGGTTGTAGAAAGGGTTGCCGTAAACATTGTAAGGAGGCTTGTGGGCGGCAAGCACGAAAATAGCACGAGTGTTGGTCTCGCTGCTGGGAGC
Source organism: Penicillium thymicola (assembly GCA_030142185.1). NCBI lineage: Eukaryota > Fungi > Ascomycota > Eurotiomycetes > Eurotiales > Aspergillaceae > Penicillium > Penicillium thymicola. The sequence goes on from LACB01000210.1 coordinate 25,763, forward strand.
CAGAGCTAGCGCGAAGGGTTAGCGAGGGGAATTGGGTCTGTATTCCATTGACTCCTTGGGGACATACGATGACCAGCAACCGGGTGCGACACTTGATGAACGATCTCTGTCGGACTATTGACGGCGAAACTGTTCCATTTCTTCATAGCTGCGCCATATATCGCCTTCTTATCGTGGGAGAAGGTCATCCATGAGATGGGCTCCGCTTCTGGGATCTCGGTCTTTTTTACTAATTCTAGCGTGAGGGCATCATCGTCAAATTGCACCGTATAGATGCGCCCGGGGGCGGTCCAGGTACCGACCATCAAATGATGCTTCATCTTGGCGATTGAGGAGTGAGAAAATGACCGAGATGTTGAGGCAGATGGCCGTGAAAGAACAGAACGGATCATGTATAGTCGACACGAGAATAGAATGCGAGAATAGAATGGAAGTTCAATGTCATTTGCGTGTGGGGGAGGATATCGGCATCCAGAGGCGGCACCCCGCGGAAGTGTGTTTTACTCCAATGCCGATTTGGGATGACGACTTTTCATTTTCATTTTTGACATTCAATTGAACCGAATGTGATATTGTTTCTTCTAGTTTGATTTGCGTAAACATATGAATATAATCTGAAAATCTAAAAAGTTCTGTGGTAACTTTCCTGCTACATTTTTAAAGCTCTAAGTGACTTCTACCGTAAATCCGGGGTAACGTCCATGTATAGTTATACTACATATGTACATATGTACAATATACCTAGATACCTAGGTCACTTCACAATTTGCTCTTGTGCTTGAGCTTATCCACATGGTGCATTCCAACATCCAAGTTGCTGGTTTAGCTGGTGGTCTGAATATATATATTTCTATTTATGCACCGAGAAGTAAACCTGTACTCTGGTAGATATTGTAGATAGTTGATCTGATCTGACGATCTATGATCTATGATTTATTGGCTATTTGGTTTGCTTCTTTAATACCTGGTGAGTACTATACACATATCTATGGGCATCCCCGAAGGAAGATGCCGGAGAAACACTCCCCCACATGGGCGGGTAAGATATTTCCCATCCCTGGACACCCCTCGGCATCAGCGATATCCCTTGACGCTTGAAGGAACCATAATACTTTGAACCCCCCGACTCTGATGTACGTGTTTCAACGTAGACCCATCATCCTCAAATATACCTTCAAATCAATCGGAATCAATCATACACGCACCATGCGTCTGCCCTACGCCCCTTCCACCCCACCTGTCGATGCATCCTCAGACACCGCCGACATCTATGCCCGCATCGCGGAGCGCAGAAACCCCCGTCCTTTGATCCCACTTGATTTGTCTCTCCTCCATAGTCCACCTGTCGCAGATGGTTGGAACTCCTTCATCGGAGCTATTCGGTCGCGCACTCTAGTTGACTCTGGTGTCATGGAGTTGGCAGTCTGCCGTGTTGCCGTACTAAATAACGCTGTTTACGAGTGGAATGCTCATGCTCCACTGGCTCTGAAAGGTGGAATCAAGCCCGATCAATTGCAGACCGCTCTTGCACTACCTTCCACCGCCGAGGGGGATGTTGCCGAGCTTGAGAATAGCGCACTCACCGCGCAGCAGCGCGCAGTTCTACGCTATACCGACCAAATGACTCGCACCATCAGAGTTCAAGATGATGTTTTTGATGAATTGAAGATGGTCGGGTATGATGACCGCGACATCGTGGAGCTCACCACCGGCATCGCCGGTTATAACTGTGTGAGTCGATTCTTGGTTGCGCTAGACGTCGGTGAGAACAATGCTCGCGAGATGAAGAGTGTGAATGAGTTGGTCGCTACTCTGCAATAGCAAACGAGTTCATACGGCAGGTAACACCTAAGTGAAAAGTTGCTACGGGGAACGAAAACACGAGGAGACTCTTGACGAACGATTTCTACAACATTTGAACATTGAAGCCAGAGCCACCCTGTTAGGAGAGGTCTACGTGGTGGACGTCGAAGTGTATGGTGCAATGTGAGATATTGATTGAGTTGAGAGTTGTAGAAGTTAAGTTACAGAGACTGAGAAATCTAACACACCCATATCTACAAGTACGTAAATTGGGGGAATTTTGAATAATGAATAAATGATGAATCAAAATCTCGATCTCGTGAGCAATATAAGACACCCACTAAGCTACCGTTGAGACCTATATCTTCCCATACCCCACTGCTTCGCCTACAGGCACTGTGAGTAGTAGTCACTCTGCTTTTGGCAATTGTAAGGGCTGGCACAGGTGGTTGACCCAGTCCAGTTCTTCCCACCACATTGGACATAGTGAGCTGCGCCGGTGGCGCTTGATCCAGTTGTAGTAGTGGTCTCGGTAGTAGTTGCGACGGTTGTTGTGGGAATGGTGGTAGTGCCTGCGGTGATTGCTCCACCTGAGCCACTCGAGCCGGGGAAATAATTATTCAGAAGGCTCATGTAGTAAGTGTAGCCTACACCAGAAGGAGGCTCGAAGCTGTACATGTAGTCTCCCCACCATGGTCCAGCGGACCACCAGGATGCGCCAAGCCAGACATCGCTATTCGCTTGCAGGTAATCGAGCATACCGGTCACTGCACTTTGACAGACAGAATTGGCACCCCCAGCAAATTCTCCTAAGAAGGCCTTCTTGCCATTGTCCTTCAGCCACTGCGTGGCAGCCACAACTCGTTCTTGCCCAATGGTTGAGCTAACACAGGTTTCTGATGTCCCCGAACCGTCAGAGTCAAGGTACTGGTGCATCTCATAAATGATCAAGTTCTGTGGATCTGTCAAGGCTTTCATATTGTCATTGACAGTTGTCCATGTCCATGCGCCACTCCACGAGTTGCCCTCCACGAAAATATACTGGGATTTCGCCCCTGCAGCTCGGATAGCATTGATAGCAGCTTGGTTCAAGTTTAGCACGAGGGTTTGGTCTTCAGAATTGAATTCATTGTCTACAAAGTTAGTCCATGGCTTGGATTGAGGAACGGTGTATCTCACTTGTGTCGAATATAACCTTGTCATTCGACGCGAATTCCGATGCCAGTGTTGTCCAAAAGGCGGCGAAGTCACTAGTAGAGGTGATTACGTTGCCATAACTAGGTATATATAGTCAGATGAATCCCCCACAAGTGTAAGCCGAGAACTTACTATCGACCAAAGTTGTGAGGATCAACAACAGCATATCCACCGTTGGATGTGATATAGTTGACAGTCTGTTGCAAAATTGGTGTCAAAAATGTCTCATCCATGGACGGCTATAAATACGTACACTTTTCAATGAAGCTAGGTAGGTCGCATCCGCATTCGACGACAGAGTTCCCGGGACCAAGCGCTCCATGGCGAAGGGAATGCGGAATATATTCATCCCTTCACTCCGCAGAGTGTGAATGGTCGAGGTGGATGGCCAGATGTAATCGGTGCCCAGTTCTCCTGGAATGTTCCCACTCCCAAACTCTGCGCCAGCTTCGTTTGCGCCGAACCCTATCCACGGCCTGGTCAGATGTCTGGTTATACCACGATTGTTAGACTTCATACAAACAAAGGAAGATGCCCTTTTAGATAGGGATGGACTTGGTGCTGCCAGCACTAGGCCTGTGGCACCAGCTATGGTAAGCAAACAGTTATACCGCATGTCGGGTACGTATTCGAGGCTCTAAAGGGTACTACGGAATGTAGATGCATCGAGGGTCACAATAAGATTTATATCAAGTTACAAGAGATCAATCATGGCAAGGAGCAGCCCCCTGATCGCGAATGGCTCCTTACCTAGAGGTGAAACTGCGAAGCTTTGCTTTGACGAAGAGGCCTGTGGGGAACATCTTCAAGTCCTCGATTCGGTTTCTTTTTACGGACCGCCACCCGAACTAGAATAATTTTTGAAGAATAAATGGCCAAGATGTGAGAAAAAACCGGTCCAGATTCGGCACGGCATCACAATCCCTTGGTGGATGGAACCTCGGGGATGAGATTACGTGGGAAAGAGGACGCCACTAGAGGCGCCTTGGAACCTGGAGAATGAAGGGCGATCAATCCACAATAAAGGGGCATGTGAGATTCTATTACCAACAGGAAGCATGTATTGCCAAGAACCCGACGCTTGTCAGACTGCACAAGCTCATTTCCGACCTTTTCATCCGACAGATCCGACGGCTTGGAAGTTCAATAGGGAACTGGGGTAATGTTATTTATTGGCCGGCGGGTATAGACCCTGAATTGATCCGACCAATATAAAACATCACCCGGCCGCTCGTCCGGCTTATCTACTGGGGAACTTGCGCGCCAATTCATATAAGGATTGTGCATAGATAGAAGCTAGATACTAAACAGGGAATGAACAACAGCAGCAAGAGGAGTTCGCATGAAATCCCCAATTATCAGCACGCTTAATGAATTGCTAGTTACCATTCGTTTGTACATAGACGACATACCTGCATTCCTCACAGAATAATAGTAATAGCTTACAGGCCCGGTAGATGTGATGTGTACCAACTTTCGCATAAAATCAGCAGTCTATATCATTTAGCGTTATGCGCTCAAGGAACCAGGGGAGGCACTCAATGTACGAGCGAAATCAAGGTGGCTTGACTAGTCGGAGCATCCTCCGGTTTCTGCATGACTTCTTCAAGGTAAACAAGGTAGCGCCACATGCATCAGCTGGGTCTAGGACTGTGGGGTATTACGTGCAGGAGCTATCGGCTTAATGGTTCTGATTCTGACACTAGTGCTGACTCTGACTGGGGTCTTGCAACACGCATCGGTTATTCAACACAGCCGGATAAATGATCCCTATTTCCAATAATGCCCAGTGGAAGTTCAATTTCGCAACATTATTTAGTTTATAACTGACACTCCGTATCTGGAAAACAAGTGGAAAGCAGTGGATGGGAATGTTACGGTTATATTTAAGGAGGCCTGCGGATATTGAACGGACAAAAGAAAGGACATTTTAGGAAAGAATAGGATATAGGATTGAGATCGTAGAATGGGAAATAAGATGAATGAGTCACAGATTTCAATTTAAAAGCAACTTAAAACTAAGTTCCAAAAGCAAGGTGACAAAAGGCCAATCTAACAGAGAGCGTGATAAATTGATCCAATCGTCTCCCATTCCCATTCACCATTCTCCAGTTTCCACCACTAGACTCTTAGGGTTGCCTATTGCCTATAGGCACTGCGAGTAGTAATCAGTCTGCTTCTGGCAGGTGTACGGGCTGGCACAAGTGGTTGCGCCAGTCCAGTTATTCCCACCACACTGCGCATAGTGAGCAGCGCCGGTATTCGATCCAGTCGCGGTAGTAGTGGTAGTAGTGGAAGTGGTTGCTGTGGAAGTGGTGGTAGTACCAGAGCCTTGTTCGGACGAGCTGAATGTCGAACCGAGAGGACCGACCTTGATGTTTGAATAGATAACATAGGCGTTCGCATGGTTAGCCTCAACATCGGCAGGCTCACCGGAGGAAATGTCGCAGCTACCACGAGCAGCACCAGGAGTGGTCGAAGAGGCAGTGGTTGGGTAAGTGCTGTCGAGCCACAGCATGCTGGCCGCGTGGTCATCCCAGAGACTCATCACGAGAACCATGCCATCGGCAAGACCAGCCCCCATTCCCGCCATACCCCCATGTTGAGTGAATACGTCCTTGTCGCCGAATGCAGTCTTCTGAGCCGAGCAGAAGGAGTCGGTGACAGAGTTGCCAGTAACAGCGCTGATTGTAGATACAGACTGGGGAATAACCTTTCCATTCTGCACATAGAATCGCTTGATTTCCGAGAGCGTGCCGGTGGATGTACCGTCACTGGTGATAAACTGAGTCACCACAGTGAAAGGGGACTTGGTATCGACGATCTTGCTCGGGCCATAGAAAGACTGGTTACCCATACGATATGGGTTGAAATCACATCCATCAGGGTCACAAGTACCACTATAGCGGTCACTGCTGTATGTGCCGCCACAGGCATCTCCCTTACACCTAGTCTGGGCTGGGTCATCGCAAGGGTGAGGCGTGACTGCAGTGGAGATTGAGTTGGCCTCCCAAATATCCATCTCAGCACAGCAAGAGCCATAATTGCCAGTACCGGCGTTGACATCGTTGGAAGACGGCTCCCACCCTTCCACGTTGGCCTGGCCGTTGATGAACTTGAGATCACGCGGACATTGCGCATCACAGTAACCGGTACCATACTTAGCACCAGCTTTGTTGGCAGGGTATCGTGCCATGCCACCATCTTCGTCCATGGAAACGAAGTACAACGCACCGTTCAAGCCACAGGGAAGGTTCGAGACATCGACATCGAAGGTGAACTCCTGATTGAGTAACTGGAACTTTTCGTACTTGCTGTCATCCGCCATCAGGTAGAGACGTGAGCCAATGTTCTTCTGAGATGCCTGGGTGACGAAGTTCAGCCGCAAAGAGCTTCCGCTGGCGGTAACACCATAAGTGCCCGAGTAGTCGGCACCGTCTAGGGCGCAATTGGTGGCACAAGTAACATCATCCGGGCAGATAGTGGTATCCCATTCATTGCCAGTATAACAATTGGTGGAGCCGCTAGTTTTGTGAACCCAACGCCAGTTGGCGTCGACGACAACCTTGCCGTTTTGCGAAGTGCAGCTGCCTCCAGTGGTGCACTTTTGCCAGGTCAAGGACGGGTGAACTTCAGCAGTGTTTGTGCCCACTTGCTGTGCCTGCGCGATACCAAGAAAGCCGACCAACAGCAGGGCACTTTTGTAGACGTTGAAGGAGAGAGTGGAGGCCATGATGTCTAGTGTCGATGTGCACCGAGTTGATGTCTGAAATTATTGGGTAGATTGATGAGGAATCTTGAGACTGAGAGGGATGCAGACCTTGTTTTATATTCCAGTGGGAAATAAAGAGGGTTCTCAGAGGATCCATACCAAGCTTCATGTCACGGGTCTACGGTCCGTATGACCGTATGAGGATAAACTGTCATGGTTCCCAATGGAGAAGGACGAGAAAGACTCCGGCGACACGGAGGGTGTTCCCTAGACCCCGCGATGGACCTCAGAAGTAGTTCAAGCCATTTTGTGGAGGAGGGCGCCCTGGGTCTTGGTGCCACCGAGATGGCTGTGACCCGAGATGGCTGGGAACATCCCATCGCTTGGTAAGGGGGAATTTTTATTCGGTACGCCCAACTAGGCTCCGGCAACACAACTAGATTGAATTGAAAGTCATTGGCGGCTAGCCAGCCTCTAAATTAGCCAGGGACAACGCCATGTTGTCCACGAAGCCCGACTTAGAGAAGACGAAACTTGTTAGCATACCCAGATTAGGAAAATCCCTCAGATCCGTGACAAGGTGGTCACTTCCCCAGATTCTGCAGGATCTAGACAGGCAGGCTTTGCCCCCATTGTCGGTAATTTCCGTGGGCTGCGCCCATTGGCTCGGAGTTCAATTGGTGTGCATTAGCGTAGCGAAGGTAATTTAGTTTAATCACGAGGATTATGGGAGCAATGCCGAGTACAGGCCTGTTTACCAAAGCATTAGTCTCATGACACCTGGGCAGCATAATTTTGGTGTAAATGGCTGGCCCTGGAGAAACACTAAGAAAATGAAACCCAGCGACTTGTTATGTGTGACTATCGAGGTGAAATTTTTTTTCTTTTTTTTTTGGAACAGTTTGTATTTCAAGTCATAATGATTAGTAGATATCAAAGGAGAAGAGCTCTGGAGGAGTTCAAAGTGATAGAAGAAAGATCAAGAGAAGTAAACAAGAAGAAGGTTGGAAGGTTAGAAGGAAGGCACGTAGGCGGACAATGCTGGCAGATGAGTCATCACCGCAACCGGCAGGTGGGATTCACAGAAAGAAAAAAAAAGAAAAAAAGAAAAAGAAAAAGAAGCCAATTCCTCTCCATCTTAGCCATTTGAAGGAATACCAGCGGATTCAACACCGTCCTCTCAATTATCATGGCCTCTAGCTTCATTTTGACCCTTTCCGGCCCAGACCGCCCCGGTATTGTCCACGCGGTCACTGCATTCCTTGTGCAGAACAACCTCAATATTATCGATTCGTCGCAATTCGGTGATCCCGCCTCTGAGCGCTTCTTTATGCGGACACAATTTGCGATTGCAAGTGGAGGAGATGAAGGTCCCGAACTCGAGAAGTTGCGCACTGCATTCGAGCCCACTGCTCAGTCGTTCTCCCTCAACTTCGAGATCAACCCCACTGTGAAGAAGCCCCGCGTGCTGATCATGGTCTCCAAGATTGGCCACTGCCTCAACGACCTGCTATTCCGCCAATCTACCGGCCAGCTGAGCATTGAGGTGCCCTTAATCGTTTCCAACCACCCAGACTTTGCTACTCTCGCGGCCACCTATAATATCCCATTCCACCACCTCCCCGTCACCCCGGATACCAAGGCGCAGCAAGAGGCCCAGATTTTGGAATTGGTGAGCCAACACAATGTTGATTTGATTGTGCTGGCTCGGTATATGCAGGTGTTGTCCCCAACCCTGTGTACAGCCATGTCCGGTCGCATTATCAACATCCACCACAGCTTCTTGCCCTCTTTCAAGGGTGCCAAGCCCTACCACCAGGCCTACGACCGAGGTGTGAAAATCATTGGTGCCACTGCCCACTTCGTCACCAGTGACCTGGATGAAGGCCCGATCATCGAACAGAATGTTGTTCGGGTCAACCACGGCATGAGCCCCAAGGAGCTGACCCATGCTGGCAGCAATGTGGAGAGCAATGTACTCGCCGCGGCTGTCAAGTACGTGACAGAGCGCCGTGTGATCTTGAACGGCCACAAGACTGTTGTCTTCAACTGACCCTCTACCGAAATCTGCTATTCTTACGCATTTTATTAAATCCTTTTGCGATACCCCATATTATATAGACCATGGGAGAAACAAAAACAAATCCATAACTCGAATTTACATATATAAACAATGCCTTGTGGACTTTAGAATTAAATTTAAATCTTCTAGAGGACTGGTAATGTCTTATCCTATAATCCTTTGCTTTTTCTGTGCATAAAAAAAAAACAAAAACAAAAAAAAATAAGCGCCCAGGCGCTGCCTAGCGGGGAAGATAAAACTTCAACCTCTGCACTACACTGAAAGATTCCATCCACGCCAACCAAGATGACTTATACCGTGGCTCCGCATCTCGAATACTTCACCATCCCGCTCACGGAATTTGTGGCCGCTCGACCTGAATTTGAAGGGTTTGGTGTTGGAGCGTACGTTTTCTCTCATGCCGATCCCACCCCGCGCATCCTTCTTCTCCAGCGCGCACTGACGGACTCAATGCCTGGCTGCTGGGAGGGCCCCGGAGGCGCATGTGAACTGGAAACCGACAAAACGTTACTCGACTCCCTTGTGCGCGAAACGCTAGAAGAAAGTGGATTGCATGTGTCTAGCATTATTGACCTCGTTGCGGTGGATTGCTGGGAGCATCATCGCCGTAGTGGCGGCAAAATCCGGATTGCCAAGTACTCGTTTGTTGTCGAGGTTCAACAGGCTTTGCGGTGGTCAGCAGGAAAATACCAACCGGTGCCAACACTCCAAATACCTGTTCAACTCGAGCCACTGGAGCACCAGCAGTTCGATTGGGCGATAAAAGAGGACGTTGTGCTTTCTATTCAGTCACCGAACGGTCGATACAGATTCCCATTGCCTTTAATTGGCCACCAAGCACCTAATATCCTCCGGGCTTTTGAATTGGTTGAAGAACGGGAGAGCAAGGATTGAATGGCCTGAACCTTAGCACGCGTATTTATATAAATTAATCGCTTTATTGTTGTCGTGATTTATTGGAGATCACAAGTAATGAACTATAAGAGATACATCAGAAGGTTTCCTTCTTTCGATGGCTAGATATAGATATCATATATATGAAGTGGCACCCGAATGAGTCACAATTATGTGGGGGTTCTAACTAGGCGTCACTAAGCCATCGATCATTTGATGAATTGGGTCCGTATATATGATAGAATTAGTGGTTCAGTAGTGGAATTAAGTATAATATAGTCGGAAACTGTAGAGAACTATGAGTCTATTATATATGATCAATCGACTCCTAAGGATTTAATTTTAATTTTTTTCTTTTGTCTTATGACTTTGACAATTTTTAAATAATTCTATACTGAATGCATTTAAGAAGAAAAAAAAAAAAATTCGGAACTGATTAATCTCTCCGCTGGGTTTTAGGGCTCTTCATAGAAAATAGCATTGCAAAACACGAAGGCTTTAGCCAATCTCGAACCTTACCGTCCCCAGTATAGCCGAACTAGCCCCTCCTATCTTTAGGACTATTAAAGGATGTTCCCCATTGTTTGCTAGAAGGCTCTGTAAGTCTGTATCTAGTATATAAACTCCCCGGAAATGCCCAGCCGTAATAATATAAGACCGGACGGCGTAATGAACCAACTCAACGAAATTGGTAGGTGGTATATAACTCTAGTTGAATAATGGTCGTCGGATATGTGTTCTACATCCGAGGCTATGAGTGCGACAGATTAAATAGATTTATTATTTCGCCGTTGTATCTACCTGCCATCCCCGCGTTATCTCATCCTTCATTTTAAACACCTCAGTTGCCGATGCCACCTCTTCCGTGACTAAAAGAGCAGCTGAATGGAAGGCCGAGGCACCGGTAATACTGTGAAGCAAGCCTATGTTCGATGCCCTCACACCACCTCCAACAATGATTTCTGGAACTCTGTTGCTCTGAAGTTTCATTTCTCCTTGTAGTTGCATTCTATAACGTACTAGAGTTTTCAGCTTGTCAACGCATTCCATGGCCCGTGTTCCTGAAGCACCACCATTGGTTAAAATCGATGTAAAGCCACACTCCATGATATCGGACAATGCGTTCTCCCAGTGAGTTTCAGGAATGACATCAAAGGCACGATGAAATGTGCAGGGGCGCCCGCCAGCTAGTTGGACAAGCTGCTTGTTACGGGATACATCGACCCACGGCACATTCGGATCACAAGGCTTTTGTGAAGATCGATTCAAAATCCCGAAGACGAAACCGTCAGCCCCGCAGGACTTGAGAGAATTGAGTGTTTGCTTCATCACTTCAAAGTCAAATTCTTCGTAACAGAAGCCTTCGGCGTGTGGGCGAACCATCGTGTAGATCGGTAGTGTGAGCTGTGATTTCAATTTTTCGAGAATATCTTTGTCGGCCGATAGCCCACCGAGATGGTAGTCTTTGCATAACCTTGAGCGAATTAGTGGAGGGTCACTTCACAATGAAGGAAAAAAAAAAAAAAAAAAAAAAAAAAAAAAAAAGAAAAAAGAATTCGTTGCAAATGCATCCATGGATGTCGGGAGAAGCCTACTCACTCGATGCGGTCTGCTCCCGCTCCTGCAGCAATCACGGCTGATGCTTGATTGAAACACGCAATCTCTAGGATTGGTCCTTGTGGAACAGCTGGGATCATGGTTTTATATTGGCTGGTTTGTAGCTAGCTTGTATGGAGTACGGGGATGGGTGTGGGAAGAAGGGGCTTTTGTAGGTGCGACTGACTGTGGGCGAGTCACATGATGGGTGGTCTTAGAATAGAGCCCAAATACCTATTATGTATGCGGTGGCTAGATATTTAAAAAGTGATCCCTTGTCTGTTCCACATGTGTCAATATTGGTGTGTAATAACTTTTCATAATGGTGCTCTTACCGGAGCGGGGAGAACGAGTCGAAAGATCGGATGCCAAAACCTGGGAATCCTGCAACCACCTTACTTGATCTTTCCGCCCTCAGCATCCTTGCACTTTTTCCACCACTTTTGCACCCTTCGAGAAGAATGTCTCAACGACCAGTTATCGCAATCGCAGGACTTGCTTGTGAGACCTCGACCTTTACCCCCGCTCGAACACTCGGCGGGGCGTTTCACCCGCGCCGTGGCGGGGAAGTGATTGAGAAGTACGCTTTTCTGCACCATGGCACTCAACTAGCAAATGTCGCAGATTGGAAGGGTGCACTCATAGGTCATGCCCTTCCGGGTGGAGTCGTGGTACGAGCTGATTTCGAACAACTTTCCAGGGAAATCTTGGAGCGGTTGGCAGGAATGGTCGCTTCAAACCCCATCGACGGATTATGGTACGATATTCATGGCGCAATGTGTGTTGAGGGTATGGAAGACGTGGAGTCAGAACTTCTCCGACGCATTCGAACAGTTATTGGCCCAGATGTTTTGGTCTCGGCATCCATGGACTTACATGGGAATGTGTCCAGGGAGCTGGCCCACCAGACTGACATGATCACTTGTTACCGCATGGCACCTCACGAGGATGAACTGGAAACAAAAGAACGGGCGTGTCGCAATCTGGTCAATGTTTTGATATCGCGACCCGACACTTGGAGAGGGAATAGACCCCTGAAAGCATGGGTCCCAATTCCCATCTTGCTGCCGGGAGAGCAGACTTCGACTCGCAACGAACCGGCAAAAAGCCTATATTCGCTAGTTCCCGAAATTGAATCAATGGATGATGTCTTAGATGCAGCCATATGGGTTGGTTATGCGTGGGCAGACGAGCCACGAAATCATGCTGTGGTAATGGTCACTGGGTGGAATAAGGCTACTATCGCCAGAGGAGCTGGACGACTTGCATCTTTGTTCTGGTGTATCCATACGGACTTCCATTTTGTTGCGCCGACCGGCTCTTTCTCAGAATGCATCGACAACGCGCTGGCGTCCTCGAATAGGCCCTTCTTTATCTCCGATTCGGGAGATAATCCTACCGCTGGTGGGTCGGGCGACGTGACCTTCGGATTGAATCAATTACTAAAGCGACCGGAGTTTTGGAAAGACGCCAATCCATCTGTTATTTATGCTAGTATTCCTGGACCCCAGGCAATTGACATTATAATTAAGGCTGGCGTCGGTGCTATTGTTACGATCACTGCTGGAGCACAAGTGGATAATCTACATGCTGGGCCCATCACCATGACTGGACGCGTTCATTCCATCCGGTATGGGGATCGCGATGCTGAAATTGAAGCAGTTTTACAGGTTGGAAGCGTGTGTACCATCGTCACCAAATTACGCAAGCCGTATCACCATGAGAGTGATTTTACAGGTCTTGGTCTTAGTCCGCGTACGACAGACATCGTCATAGTCAAAATTGGGTATCTTGAGCCAGAGTTGTTTGATATGGCGGCAGAGTGGATGCTTGGCTTGACTCCTGGGGGCGTTGACCAGGATCTACAATGCCTTGGGCATCATCGCATCCTCCGTCCAATGTGGCCCTTTGACAAAACGTTCGAGAGAGCCCCAGACCTCACTCCACAGCTGATTCCATTCTCAGACGAGGATTTGGAGATGCGGCAGGAATGAAGTCTTTGACTATTATAATAGTTACCTGGTTTTTCAGACTATCTAAATAGTTCCTTTCCTAATTGTTGAACAATCATCCCATGCATACATAGTACCAAGACTTATAGTGGTAAGATTCTGAAAGGATCGCATGGTTTTCTATTAGCTGGGGAAGCTATCGACTAATTACTAATCAGTACGGGCGTCTATAATACCTGTACGTGCTAAAACGGGGTCTTAGTATACCCGTATAGGTATGTATATACGGAGACTAATAACGCTGATTTATATATAGTAAGGACCCTATTCCATGGGGGGTGGACGACCGAGCCTAAGTGCTAGTTTCAATATATTACTTACCGGTTTTTAGGTGATCTAGTTGGTTCCCGAAAGTAAGCCTCCTATTCATACAAAATGATAAGCCTAGGTTCACTCCGTAGTTTTGTATCAATTTTCATAAAACTTACTTAGATAACATGTCGAGTACCATGCATTGTCGTACCCGTCTATTTCTGTCACAGGACTTAGTTGTTGGACCGTAGCTAGTATTCTCTCTCTTCCTTTTTCTCTCCAGAGTCAATATTATTCCCTACGGGTTAACATCTTTCCTGCGTAGCCTTCAGTTCATCTGACATATATCAACCCCCTCAATCTTAAAAACAGACATAAGGTCACAATTCTACCATCGATAGCATAGCACAAAGCTACAAATATATTGAATTAAGCGTCAAACTTGTACTTCTCCTCCCGGTCCTAAACAAAAGTCAGCATATATTCAAAGAAAAAACCAGGCACAAAACATACCCAATACTTATGGAACCCAACACCCTCGCAAACCTGATCATAAGTCAAGATCATCGGCGGGGCTCCAACAAGCATACTCTGCTTAAGACCATCCAACGCAGACCGCACACTCTTAAGGTGTGCCGCAACCAACGTCCAAGGGTAAGCAACAGCACTATACCCAAGCCCAGCAAGGTCCTTAGCAGACAGGTTCTCCGTCTTTCCACCTTCAATGATATTACCGAAAACAGGAATATCGATTTCCTCCGCACATCGCTTCATCGCCTCCGCATCTGGTAGCGCCTCAACGAAGATAGCATCAACACCAAGACGTTTGAACTCTTGCGCACGCGCCATAGCCTCTTCCCAACCATGGATCAGAGCGTCGGTACGGGCAAGAATGAAAATATCCTTTCCTTCATTGCGGGCATCGCAGGCAGCTTGGATTCGAGCAAATGCTTCACCACGAGAGACGACACTCTTCCCCTTTGTATGACCGCAGCCTGTAAAATACCGGCTGTTAGCAAAGGATGATTCCGTCAAGAACCCCAATATCCGGAATACTCACGTTTCGGCCATTGCTGGTCTTCAATCATAACACCAGCTGCACCAGCGCTAGCAAAGCTCTCAACTGTCCTCTTGACATTCATCGGGCTCCCGTAACCGGTATCACCATCCGCCATAACGGGCACCGAGACCTGGCGCACGGCATCACGGATCTTATCGCACATCTCGGCCATGGCGATGTATCCCGTGTCAGGGAGACCATAGGAACTGGCGACGGCATAACCCGCGAGGAAAACGATTGGGAATCCTGCTTCCTCGACGAGACGGGAGGAAAGGCCGTCGTAGCTGCAAGCGTGTGCTATGATCTTAGCTGGGTCATTGTGGGCCTCCAGCATCATTGTTCTCAGACGGGATGCTTGGAGAGAGGGGATCTTTCCTCGGACATTCTTCAATGTCAGGGTCAAGTCTGCTGTCTTTCCCTCCGTGGACCCGGTTGTTGTCTCTGCGAGAGAATCAAAGTGGAAGGGGTAGGGGACTGTGCTGGAAGACATCGTGAAAGTTGGTTTCTTGGATTGATAGAGGATTGAAGTGCAGATGGGATTGAATTGAGTTCTATTGACGGGTTTTGAGCTATTTAAATGCAATACCTGACGCGGTCATTGTTTTCATCAGAGCGGGAATTTGATGGATATTGGCAACTATCCGTTACCCGAATGGCGACCAGCCCAGCCCTTTCCCCCTCAACAAAGAAACATTCAGATTGGCTGAAAAGTAACCTGGGGAAAGTCAATAGCTTCCCCGTATCTTCTCGGCCGTATACTCAGAACACCCGTCATTTTGCGGGGAACCCAGCAGATGCAGCTTCTTCTATCCGCCGTCCTCCCCACGGGGTATGGAAGACTTGGCGTGTCGAAGTGCAATATCTGCACTTTCATTGGACCCGCGCGCTATACGATGATATTAATCAATTGCCGCACATTGACTGCCGCACATTGACTGCCGCGCATTGACCAGCAAGGGAGGGATATATCAACTTGGGTTTGTCCCTTGTTTCTACTGATCTCAGGGGCAGCAATCACCGGCTATTAAATGTCTTCAACCTATTGAATAAATTCAGACATGGCGGAAAAGAATCCAGCCGAGCAGTGCCCAAGCTCTCAACATGTGGAGTTCAATGATACAGAGAAGCAACAGCCCCAAGTGGTGATCCCTAAAGAGCGACAGTCGGTCATTCGCAGAAAGGTCTGTCATTGCTTCATTACCATATTTCTTATTTTTTGCTTACTATGATCTAGTTTGATCGTCGCGTCTTGCCAATTGTATGTATTCTATACATTCTATCATATTTGGATCGCGGTAAGCATATCCGACTCGCTGATCTAACCCCCTATCTCATCAATAACCAGGAAACATCGGCAACGCCAAGACTGCCGGACTCGACAAAGATCTTAACCTCAGTGATTATCAATGGTCTTGGGTCTTGTATGCCTTCTATATCTGCTACATCATGTTCGAGTGGACTACGGTCCTTTGGAAGATTCTCTCAGCACATTACTATGTTGCCATTCTCTGTATTTGGTAAGTCGCTGAGTCCATCCTTTTGCTTCTATTTGCTAAACGTGCTGGCTTTAGCTGGGGCGCAGCTGCAATGTGCAGTGGTGCAGTCAGCACCTTCGCTGAGCTTGTCGCAACTCGGTCATTGTTGGGTATTTTCGAAGCTGCCTTTGGTGCTGGTGCACCATACTTCCTCTCTTTGTTCTATCAAAGACAAGAACTAGGTCTCCGGGTATCTCTACTCCTTGGAATGTCCCCAGTTGCAAATTGCTTTGCTTCAGCTCTTGCCTATGGGATTACCCACATCAGAGGATCTATAGAGCCATGGCGCTACCTATTTATCATTGGTGAGATTATACCGGCACCTAGTTCCATCTGTCCTCAACACTAACTATAAACAGAGGGAGCACCAACGGTTCTCTTCTCAGTGGTAGTATTCCTTTTCCTCCCCGACTCACCAGGCTCAGCATCCTTCCTCGACGAAAGAGAACAAACAGAAGCAGTAGAACGCATGCAATCATTCGACACAACAAAGAAAAGTAAGGTCAGCTGGTCCCAAGTCTTGAGCGGATTATCAGACTACAAAAACTACATCCACATGTCTATCCACTTCTGCTGCAACTACTCCTTCGCGGGACTCTCAAACTTCCTCCCAACAATCATCCAGCACATGGGCTACACATCCATCAACGCCCAAGGCCTATCAGCACCGCCCTACTTCGTCTCCTTCCTCTGCTGTGTAGCAGCCGCATTCCTCTCAGACAGATGGGGAAACCGAGGAATCCTGATTACATTGTTTGCAAGCATGGCGACAATCGGGTATCTACTCCTCACATGCGTGCAAGATGAATCAAATTCTGCGGCGCGGTATGCGGGTGTTTGGCTAGCGACATGTGGGATATTCCCTGCTCTCGCGCTGAATATTACTTGGTTGTTAAATAACCAGGGTGGGGAAAGTAAGAAGGGCGCTGGGATGGCTATGCTTGCTATTTTTGGACAGACTTCTAGTTTGATCAGTAGTTCTGTGTTTCCCGATTCTGATGCGCCGCTTTATACGCTTGGGTGTGGGCTTGCGTGTGCTTTTACTGGGTTGATTGCTATCTTGGCTATGGGGTTGAGTGCGAAGTTGACTTTGGAGAATCGGAGACGGGATCAGGTTTATGGGGTTGTTGGTGTGAATGAGAGGGTTGATGTTACTGAGGCGGGTGATAATCATCCTAACTTTAGGTATTTGACTTGAGGGGTTTGGGATAGTTCGTTCCTGTGTGAGCTGCCTGCTGTTATATTATTTGTTGACTGCCATATGCTATTGAAAGACTGGAATCCATTCTTTATTTACCTGACGGTATACTTTCATGGAGGTAATTGCCACAAAAAGTCCAAATCCAAATCAACGCCATCCATCCGAACTCCAAAATCCCCCTCTGTAGACCCAAAAGGCGCCATGGATGGATCCAAAGGCAAAGATAACCAGTCATTCATAGTAACATCCAAGTCCCCCAGATTCATAGCCGACATGTCGCCATATGAATTCGGGGAAGGAAGGTCATTTTCGACCCCAGAGTATGAGGATACCAAACTTTCTCGCAGACGCGAGACTTGAACTTGCAAAAGAGCTGCGTAGTGGGATTTCAAATGCATATCATCCTGACTGCTATCCTGCAGTGTGGAGATGGCTCGATCAAGAATCTGGAGTGCCTCCTGCAGTTTTGAATTTCGTACACCCAAAGCGAGGGCCTTCATAAGGAATATTGACGCGCTTATTGTTCGGAAGAGTATTCTCATGGGCGAGAAGTGTAAAGACCCACCCAAGAGCGTTATCTTGTCGAGAGTTTGGCAGCACCCGTCTATTACTTCTTCGATAAAGCCGTATTCTCTTGCTGTAATGTTTAGCTGTCTTGCGCGTTCGACGAAAGAGAAGTCGATGACTGAATCTCTTTGTGACGATGATTGGGTTTGGCTTTGGAGGACTCGTTGGACAATCCTCTGCATTCCGATGGAGTTGGTGAGGATGCGTAGGTGTTGATACTCGATGAATAGGGTATCAGTGTAGGGAAAACTTGAGTCTAACTAAGGTTAGTGATGGATATAAGTTTTGACCTTTCAACGTCATACCTGAGATATGGAGATATCGTTGTTGCCAGCTCGCCAACAGGACCTGTTTTCTCTCCAATACAGGGATGAATGTGTCCGATGATCCAGCCGAGCTTGAAATATTCATGAGCGGGAAGAGAGTATCCGTGACCGAACTGGTCAACTTCATAAGTTCAATCCAGGCATTCATGAACAATAACCAGTCTCTATCGATAGACTGCAAAGATGTTCGTGTTTCAGGCATGGAAATTCCGACATCAGATGGCACTGGCGAGGTACAACCTATCCGTGAAGATAAAGCATTTATGGACGTGAAGAGTAGACTCGGCAGTCGCTGTCGTCGTACTTCAATGTATTCAAGGTACCGCTCAGCATCAAGACCCACTAGATCATCTTGTCTGGGGAGTCGAGCGCTCGAGTCGAACACACCGAGCTCATGTGCGAGAGCCAAGGCTGAGTTGAGGACCATCCAAGACATACGTTCAAACCGCTTCGTGGGCTCAACAACATCTTCACGCCATCTGGAGGATACTGGGATATCTTCATTCAGAGAAGGTGGATCTCTGACGTCCGGGTTTGTCAAGAGGAAGTCTGAATCCCATCCATCTGCCTCTGGTGGGAATTGTAATGCTCGTGGATGCCATTCAGACATGAGTAGTAATGCTTCAATGCTTCCTATCGTGCGTGTTTTGGCTTTCGAGATTTTCTCCTGTCCGAGAGTAATCCGAAGAAGCAAGTGTTGGCAATGTTGCCATAGACGATGATGAATGAAGAATGAGCGGGAAGATCCGCCAACTCCAGGAAGAGTGTGGTATCGAGAGGAAATCATGAGTATAGTGTAGCAGAGCATTGGTTCCTGGGTTACTAGATAGTATTGGTTTTTATGCGAGGCGAAAAAGTCTGTGAGGACGGGCGATTGGGGTGCCATGTTTTCGAAGAATCTGATTATTTTGATATTAGTATACTGGGCCAAGCATCTGATAGAATGTATAACTTGCAGGTTTATCAAAACCACAGCCTCCTGGGCAGAGAACCATCCCATTCTCACAAATCGACATGCATTCCAAATGCGGAGGACATCGGCGTTGGTCGGCTCGGGGGCTACCGATCGTGGATTATTTGTCGCTGGTATGTTTCGAGAGGGATCATTTGATTCCTGAAGTGCGGCCTCAAACAGGATATTCATTGCATCGTTGTTGTTTGAAACCACAGTTTCTAGTACTGACGTGGAAAGACCATCTTGATTGACTGGTACATCCGAATGAGAGTCTGCTAGGTGAGTTTTGATTAGCTGCAATTTATTTCCTGCACGATTTCTAGAGCGCTTACCGTTAATCTCCTTGTTTCCTTCTGCAGGTCTTCGGATAGTTTTTCGTGATCTGTATAAGTCAATCCCACGATCTGTCAGGCTCAAGGGAAAACACACTTATTAGACCCATCTCTTCCTGTATTTACCTGTGAAAGTGTTCGAAGAGAATCCTTTTCGTCTCTTGACCAGGGTTTCTTTGAAGTAAAAGTGCAATTGATGTCCTTCTTGATGCATCTGCGGCATCTCACATCGTCGCCAGCCTCGCACTTCACTTTGCGTCGCGCACATGGAATACAAGCCTTGTATGTTCGCTGATACTCATATTCAAGAGATCCTCTTCCTCTTCCCTTTGTACGGTCCATGAATGCTATACCGCGGCGATGCAGGACTTGGGTGGAGAATGGCGGGAATTAGACTAAATACCCGCACTCGGGTATTTCACTTTTCGACCCCTATCCCATGGGGGGTGGACGACCGAGCCTGAGTGCGGGTTACAATACATTACTTACCTAACTCTATTCCACGCCATAATCGTGGCAGCAACGCCTTCACCAACAAACTACCCGGGTTGGTGGGCCCCAGTCAACGATAATTCCCTAACTCTATTCCACGCCATATCCAGGGCAACCCTATGGCTCTGATTGGCTCCTGA
>LACB01000211.1:0-45829 GCA_030142185.1 Penicillium thymicola
GGGGGGGGGGGGGGAAATATAGAAGTCATAATCCTCCAGGTTTGATTTTGATATCAACGTGGAACCTTCGAGCTATATGATCTCAATATCCATGGATATTGAAGTACTACCTACGACCCAACTCTCTGTCAAGTATGTGTACGGTTACGAAACAATGTAGTTCCACAGGCCGTAAAGTTGTCCGCGTGGACTTGTGGTTTCTTGTATTTCGCCATTTGGCTCTGAACACCGAGATGATTTCTTTACTGCTGTCGTTGATGTCCTGCTGAGGACTCAATTGTTTGCAATTGTCAACCGGTCATCTCTAGTGTGAGCCATGAAAGAGAGCTCTGATCTGAACAGCATCAACATCAAAGTTGCTTTCGACCGCCCAAAATAAAAGCTCTAGGTCAGCGTTTTCCGGTCAGCCTTTCGGAAAATATACTATAATCCTACAATGCCTAGGATTGCCTCGCCTGAAAGCATGTCTCAGCCTGCGTCAAATTTTTGTCAAATGGCTTGCCAGGGCCTCCACCCCAGACAAATTGGTCTTTGTGGGCACCTCGCAATGATATGCTTGGTCTGCTACAGCTTCGGCCACCGATTCGGCCACTTACCCTTCCGGCTGCATCACGTAGTATCGTGGAGACGCTTCTTCTAGGCGCAAACGCCAACCGTGCTGCAGAGGCTGGATATCACGTCATACGTGCAAGGGGGAGTGCTTGCAGCCCTAGTGATTGCCAACATCATTGCGATCAGCCTTCATACCCAGAACTAGGCGGACGTGCAGAAGCGAGCGGGATGCTTAGTAGTCACACATCTTGTTCCCCTCTGCTCCGGATTTAGCCTCGATCTTCTAGCCCACGTCTACCATGTCGAGCGGGGCACCTTCTAGTGGACCCATCGGTGGCTGGGCCGTATTTACATGCTACATTGCATGGTTCATGGGTCTGTCGTGGGCATAGTTGCTCGACATACTGCCCTTAGAACTTCCCTTATCATTCCACTCCTAGTACGTGAAACGGGCCACAAAAAGGCAGCGCTCCTATATTCCCCGCGGTATATCTGATTTGAAGAGGCTCACATTACACAGGCCGGATGTAGTCTCGTCTCGATCTTACCTTAGACGCTCGCTACGATTCTTCGACGGTGGCCCTAACTCGGCCTCAAAGTCTACTATATCCTTACCTCAATTGCAACCGGCGCTCTTTTCTATCATTTGATCGACCGGGGGTCTTCCTACCGCTAGGTACTACTTAGAGGTATTTACGGTGGATTTGCCTAGGGTGCCGGGACGTGTCTGCATACCATGTGGCACCACAGGTCGTGGCGTATCACCTCCCGATAGGCCCTCGCGTGGTCTTCGAACCGGCTCTTATAGCTTGATATTGCGGTACCGGTGGAGTAGGTGGCTCGGCCGGGGCAGTATATACAACTCTAGGCACCACACTAGGGATTCAGGGCATGCTTATAGCTTCCTATATTCTATATAGCTTCGGTGGACACGGTGCAAACCACACTAGAAGCACGGACAACCCGCGTGGTACGAATAGTCACCCGGCCTCGGCTAGGCATGACGAAAAGAATTGTACAAGCTGCGGATCGTGCGTATGCAATAATGCACTTTCCAGTATGCATGCTAGGTCCCTACGGACACTCGCCTCCCTTAGGCCAGTACGGAACCGTCATTTTTGTACTAGAAGGTATTAGACTCTTCCGCGCGCTGCCGTTTATACGGCATCTCGTCTAAGAAAGCCGAAGCCGGAGGAACATAGTGCGACGGCTAGAAGTGGTGTGGCAAGTTAAACTAAAGGATTTTAGTACGGTTTCCTTGTTCTAGATGCTATGCGTTGTTATACTAACCAAGATAGACCATCCCTACTAGGTCGGGGATGAAATTTCGCAGATCCTTGAACTCGACCGGATGTTTGACCGAGACGACTGTCCAGAGGCAGCAGAGGCATTATCGAAATTTAAAAGTGTCCTCCTTGGCCCCGCTGCGAAGCGCCAAATCCTCAATCTGACTTCTGACCGGCTATCCCGTGGATCAATCATCATGATGGACAATGGACAGTGGTTACATGCGCGCAATGAAGTGAAAGACCCGAGTAGGCATTTGCGACGGGTTCGTCGGGATGCGCAGCAATTCGTGAATCCCACGCAGCTGGGGCTTTAGTTGATTAATTTTTTTGTTTATAAGTCTTTATACGCATTCTTATAATTGATCCCGATGTCTATCATCTATCTTGATTTATACTGAGCCAGATGAATATACAGATAAAGCACAAAGCATTGATAAAGAGAAATAACTGGTATTTAAGAAACGTCTATTTACTATCGTCTTTTAAAGATAGTAGTTAGGGTTAGTGTTGGAGCAGACACGTGATTAGCATGTGAAGTGTCACGTAACAGCCCGGTCCCACCTGGGCAGGACTTCCAGTAGTTTTACATAGCTTCCTCTCTCCTCTCTTTCCTCTCCAGAGTCCACAATTCAATACACATTCCCGCTTCAACATTCTTTCCTACGTAGCCTTCTGCTTCACTGACAGTTATGATTCATCAAAGCCCATTTCTGTGCACAAATAGTCTGGGCACGCATAGAATAGCTGATTAGTGGCTATATTTTGCGCATATACTAACCTATATATTCAGTATTATTATATTATCATAGTAAGAAGTGGGAAATAAGTAGATATTGTACTGATTTTAGCATTATAATACTAGATTTTATATAAAATCACCCTAAAAAGATCCAATTGGACCCGTGGACCACGGATTCGCACCTAGGAGGATTACTGAGTATCCGTATGAAGAGAGATATATATATTATCTAGAGGGAATTGATTACCAAGGTATATAGCGCCTACCTAGGCAGCGGTCAATGATGCCTAAATGCCTGGTTTTCGCCTTATTTCTGCCTTTTTCCTACCTAAAAGCCCCAAAAGACAGGGAAAATGCATTAATTATATAGCTACGATAAATTGACATGTTTGTATTGTTTGGTTCATAATAGGCCCCCATTATAGGCCCCCATTTATTTCTGTGGGCTTTCATTCCGGGCCCATGGCCCACCGATGGGCCCTACCTTCGGGCCCAAAACCCAGCCTATTTGGTGGGTTGGGTTGAGTTGGGCTATGGGCTTTGTGGGCTATCCTGAGGTCTATATAGGACCCACTTGTTAGTGTATCTTGATCGTGTCTTAACCCTTTTATTTTCAAGATCAATAACATACACTATTATATCGTCACCCTTCGTCGCTTCGTCTAGCGATTGTGGACCTAAGAGGTGATGCATTCATTGATGTATGGGATAACTGATAAAAATATGTCTGTATTTCAAAATGTATGGTACAACTGGGCAGATGTTGATAACTCTAAAATGACAAAACCCGTTTTTTTACAATCTGTGCGGTTATGATACCTAAACGGCATGTCTGGTACTCGAAATCACATAGCCTACATGGTATAAATTAATAATACCATGTAAATCCATGTATTCAACCTTGGACTTTGCCAGTGTACGTCCTCGTCGATCTAGGCAGAACCCTTGATCTTCTGGATCGTCACACAAGACTAATTTTTATTAGAATTAAGAGGGATCCTAGGGGATTCTGGACTATAGGGAAACCAGCCTACCAGTGCTAACAAGACAACTACCGAGCCCCTTATGGGTCGGCAGTGTACATCAGCCGGTCCACTACTGTCACCTCACACTAGTATTCCAGTTGGAAGAATCTATATCCGTTATAGTAATGGATAAACCATATAACTCTCGGAAAGTGCCGGACTGCACGGCGGGTGCGTATAGGATGCGCGTAAAGCGGGGTAGATAACCCCGCATTTCACCTATATGATCGACATTAGTGGTTTTGGTGTTTACTGACCCGACTCAGTTAATGTGGAAATAGTAAGGGGTTCTACCCCGGGTTTACCGCCCCTACCACCCCGTCGACGGAGTGAGCGGGCTATACAATACGAGACCCGAGGTTATATTAGGAATGTCTTTACATTAGATCGCATGGTCTGTCCACTAACAATAGCACGGTTCTTCTTCTTGGTATGCAAGATGATTTGGTGTATGTATCATGTTTTATTTGTTTTTAGCCTTCTATACAGGTGCTCCTTATGAGTGCCTAGCTGTCAGTAGTGGGAGGCCGTCCTAAAGGGGCGGCTCTTGCTAGTTGTGTTTTGTATATTCTGCCCTAATAGTCAGCTAATTTACAAGTAAGATGGCTAGCTGTCATGAAACATGATAAGTCTCCTGAATATCTCATAGTTGCGAAATCGAATGTATCTTCCAGGGAATGAAGTTGACAGGGCATTGACTCCCCGGGTTTTCGAGAAACTTTGTTGAAATCGCTCGTTCTACCAGCTGTGGGGTCCTAGTGAAGTCGCGGAATCTGTGGGGGTTAGCAGAAAGCTACATCTTTGTCCAGAGTTTAATGCGGAAAGGACTCCACGTATCTTATTCCGCACAGGAAGAAAATGGTGAAGTTAATTGAAAGGCGTATAGGTAAAAGACTTCGAGTATAAAGGTCCCAAAGGTCACCACAATACACCCTAACAATCACATCAGCTGATACGTCCTTTTTCTTTCTACCTTTGCAGTTTTAACCACAATGAAGCTGAAAATACTCCTTAGCTTAGGCTGCTTGGTATCCAGTGTGGCTACAGATGACTCTTATGAGGATTCCAAGGTGTCGGACCAGCTTCCCGCTGCCTCAAAGCCCAATTTTCTCTTCATAATGACAGATGACCAGGACCTGAGGTTGAATTCGATGTCATATATGCCATTGACTATCAAGCATATGGCAAAGAAAGGCACAACTTTTGCCAACCACTTTGTCACTACCGCTTTGTGCTGTCCATCTCGTGTCAGTTTGCTCACTGGGCGCCAGGCACATAACACGAACGTAACCGATGTCAATCCACCCTGGGGTAAGCCATACCCTTTCCAATACTTCTATTCGATTTAGATTTGACGGATCTTTCTAGGGGGATATCCTAAGTTTGTTGAACGTGGATTCAACGAGAACTACCTTCCTGTCTGGATGCAACAGGCGGGCTACGATACCTACTATACTGGAAAGCTGATGAACGGTCAATCTCTTGAGAACTATGCCAGTCCACATGCTGCAGGCTTCAACGGATCAGACTTTCTCCTAGATCCTTACACATATGACTTTTTGAATACCACGTACCAGAGAAATCACGAAAAGCCTACCAATTACCTAGGTCGTCACACGACTGAGGTTATACGTGAGAAGGCGATGGGATTCCTAGACGACGCTCTAGTTAGCGAACGACCTTTCTTTATGGCTGTAACACCTATTGCACCGCATTCGAACATGAATGGAACTGATGGTGATGGCGTGATGGGCGATCCCATCCCTGAAGAACACCATAAGCATCTCTTCCCAGATGCGAGGGTACCTCGAACAGCCAACTTCAACCCCAAACACGTGAGTGTCTATTGTTAGTGATATATAGTATTGACGCCCACTAACAGAATTGTCTTTATAGCCGAGTGGCGTGAGTTGGATTCATGACCTTCCATACCAAAATCAGACCGTCATAGACTACAATGATCATTATTATCGCCAGCGCCTTCGTTCCCTTCAGGGTGTCGACGAGCTGGTTGACCAACTCATTACACGTCTTGAAAGATCGGGAAAGATCAATAATACCTTCATTGTCTATACCTCGGATAATGGTTTCCATATCTCTCAGCACCGGCTTCCTCCTGGGAAAACCTGTGGCTTCGAGGAAGATATCCGAGTTCCTTTCATATTGCGCGGACCTGGTATCGCAGAGAACCTTACAGATAATAGGGTTACCACGCACATTGACATTGCTCCCACAATATTCCAGCTGGCTGGGCTTGATCCGAGATCTGACTTTGATGGAACACCAATGCCAACTTCTAAAACTAGTGGAGATCTCCATGAGCATATTGCGGTTGAATTCTGGGGACGGGGGATTCTCGAAGGTGCCTTCTCAAAGCCCGGTTCGTCTATTTATTACTTCTCAATCTGTTATATACTAATGGCTTGTAGGGGCCCAATTTGTGCCGAACAACACCTTCAAGGCTGTTCGCGTGCTTGCCCCTGACTATAACTTGTTCTACTCCGTGTGGTGTAATAACGAGCATGAGCTCTATGATATGACTGTGAGTTTTATTCAGAACCAAACAGCTAAATTGACTCAACTGACCACATTTCGAAAGACGGACCCTTACCAGGTGAATAATCTCTGGAAGAGAGGTGCTAAAAGGGTGAAGATTCTCGGACACCCAATGTCGAAAGTAATTCCAAGATTGGATGCCCTCCTCATGGTACTCAAGTCATGCATTGGCTCCGAATGTATCAAGCCTTGGGATACTCTACATCCGGACGGCTCAGTTGCGAGCCTCCGAGATGCATTGGATGATAAGTATGATGACTTCTATCAATCCCAGCCAAAGGTCTCCTTTGACCGCTGCGTCTATGGCTATGAGATCGATGCCGAAGGACCCCAGCATGCTCTCGCTTTCAGAGATGGGTATAGTGTGGAGTCCTGGGTTTGAAGATTGAATGTGTATCAGAATTAGGCATTCAGATAACTAGTTGGTTAGGCCTATCATAAACCATACTAAAGTCAATGATCTTTCAAAACTCACAATATGTTTAGAGATTCGCGGGCGGTTCCCCTCACTATACTAGCAATGCCAGGTTTGCCGATTAGTGGGTCCATCGGATTCATGGCGTTTTGGCGGCATCCCAACCCCTCCCGCGGCAGTACAGTACCGCATAGATCAGTCAAGGCGCGGTTGGATCTCGTTAGAACAATGGCGAAGAAAATCGCATGGGTGTCCGAGGAAGTGGCATTGCCGAGTCTATTTCCCCTACGTGTCGGCATTCTTTCTTTTTGAACGGGTGAAATGGATAGAGATTCGGTTCAGCAAGCTCAGCCCGAGAAGCGAGGAGGTTTCCGCTTTATCGGAGTAGCTATCATCCATGGATATATCTAGCTGTTACTGGACTAGCTATGTACGGTTGTGTTGAAGCCTGCGGGACAGCGCACTACCCAACAAATTTGATGAATTGAAAGGTCTTCACCAGTTAGACGTTGAGGGAGATAGGGTGTTACCTGCCAGCTCTTCAAGCAAGATAGTTGTTGAGATGGAGATGGACACCTGATTCATCAGGCCTTGTTTGTCAGGCTGGCTACCTACATAAGTAGCTCTGCATGTTTGTAGGAATTAACCTTTTCTACTCTCTCCCTGGTCCTTAGTAGCTTCACCAATAGTACATTCAATTCAAAATACCAAGGTTAGTTAGATCAGAAACAACCTCAGCAGCCTGTCGATACTGCTGCTTCCAACATTTTTCTGTAATTCGAGAGCAAGGATGATTGTCATTCGGGAAGAGCCCATTTTGGAAGCGCGATAGGATCTCTTCATCATCCTCCAAGCTATCAAGTTCAGGAAAGACCTCATGTCCGGTCATAATTAATTAGATAGCGGAACCAAGCGTAAAAAGATCAGTTGCCACACATGCATAATCCCTATGGACTCGAGGCTGATATGACTTTGTGGACTCCCGAGAGAGCCCATCCAATAAAGTGTTACCATCGGCGGACTTTAACATTCCCTGAAAGTCTGCAAGTAATATATCGAGATTCTGATCCAGTAGAATATTCCGAAGGTTTATATCACAGTGGATGACCCGTTTTCCATGGATATAACTGATTGCTTCGGCAGCTTGTTTGTACCAGAGTAGCCTCCTATCAAGAGCTATAAACGACTGTGATGTGAGATAATCATTCAAAGAGGCATTTGATGCGCGTTGTAGCACGAGACCATCTTCTGTCAGCCCTTTGAAGGCGATAATACGGGGATGACTTCCAAGGACCTCAAGAAGCTGGGTCTCTATCTGAATGCTCTCGCAATCGCCAGGAATACATGGATATTTTAAGGCCGTAAACTCATCAATAGCTCCGGCGAAACACTCGCCACCGCGACCGATAATCTCTGAAACCCCTGGGGGGTAATATCGGGACACTTCGATGATTTCAATATGGGACATAGTTTCTGTATGTTCATTACAGCCATCCTGCAGCAATTGGTAATAATCGGGGCCAACAAACGCCCTTATGACTTACAATTACTGAGATTTGTGGACAAGATGAAGAGTGTGGGAGTAAGATAGATGACACGAAGAGGAGATTTGAAGGAGCCTTGGTGTCCTAATATATTGAAGGACAAACTATGCAAACTATTCCAACTGATATTTTGACTAATCCATGCATGCTCCCGAGGCCGCTTTATACAAAACAAAGTCCACGGAATCAAAGGAACGTGTGTTGATATCGGTGTGATCTGACCCTGTTTGGCAGGACTGCCAGCTACATAGCCCCCTCTCCCTCTTCTTCTTCTTTTCCCCTGCTTCAACAGATCCGATACAGTTGCATTGCTCCCTCTCTTCTCCTAGCTTCTTGACAACATGGTACATTGAAAAGAAAAAAAAAAAAAACAAGTAATAAACGATCCCCAACCCTGGAGTACACACCGGGGGTGTAACATCTACTCATACTTGGCGGCGGAGAAATGGCTTGATATATATTAACACTTAGGGGACAGTAATCATCGTGACCTCTCTATCTAAGCAGTTACATATTTCACCTTTTTTGGCTTACTAGTGTCATTTAGCTGCAAAGTTCCTACGGCGTGAAATCAAATAGGTGAGTGAAATCACGATTTTATGATTATGGATATCGACCGAGGCCAGGATTATCATTAGCCTCCCCGCATTTCATTTATGGGGAATCCCAGTCGAATTGACCAATCAAATTGGGATTAATATTGGCTAAATGTCTAATAGTCCCCTGATTGGTGAGATGCCAAAAGTGCGGAGACCAATTTATGCCGAGGTCAGCGGTTAATCACTGATATCCCCTCATTTGTATACTTATATTGTTAAAGTGATAACTCCCTTGGCTACTTGTATACAAAAACAAGGTCAAATTGGGAAGATGGATATAGGTGCGTGATGAAACGATGATCACAATTGATCTTATTGACAAACGATAGGAACCGCCGCCGCTGCTCTCGTCGGAGGAGCTACAGTCGCAGGATATTTGAATGCCAAGTTTCATATCCAGAAGGATATATCAAGTTTGGTCACGGTGAAGCATGCAGAACGACAATATGCCAATGCCAGTATGATTATAATATATTCCCGCGATTGCAACCCACATACTGACCTATTTTTTAGTTAGTCAAAACCAAGGGAATCCGTGGTTCGTCCTACTGCAGACCGTCAAGAAATATCCCGACATGATCTGTCTCTGGACTCGAGAGAGATCATACACCTACCGAGAACTCCAAGACCAAGCCTGCCAATATGCCCATTTCTACTTATCACAGGGTGTGAAGAAAGGCGACCTCGTTGCCCTTTACCTCCAGAACAGTAACGAGTACATCGTCGCGTGGGTGGCCCTTTGGAGTATTGGCTGTGCACCCGCCGCCATAAATTACAACCTCACCGGCGCCGCACTACTACACTGTCTAAAGATCAGCGATGCGACCATTCTGCTTGTCGACGAAGATGCCGACTGTCGCGCCCGCGTCGAAGAAAGCCTTGACGCTATTACAGGCAATTTGGGAATGAAGCCGATGACCCTGGATAGCTCTTTGAAGGCGCATATCAGTACTTTCCCAACAACGCTCCCGCCCAAGGAGCTGAGCAAGCATGTGGCCGGTGACTTCCCGGCGATTCTCCTATATACCTCTGGCACCACGGGTATGCCCAAGGGCTGTGCGTTTACAATGTCCAGACTCTATACCACTCTCTTCATCCGCCGTGCCCTGGTGCGAGACTCGCCCGGCCCAGCCGGCGATCGCTGGTACAGCTGTATGCCCTTGTACCATGGCACGGCAGCTATTTCCATAATCTCATGTCTGGTAATGGGGCTGAGCATCGCGATCGCGCCCAAGTTTAGCGTCAGCAGATTCTGGAAGGATGTGCGCGACTCAGAGTCGACTACGTTCGTGTATGTTGGCGAGACTGCTCGGTATTTGCTGGCGCCGCCTCCATCGCCTCAAGATCGGAACCACAAGGTCCGCTGTATGTACGGTAACGGTCTCCGGCCGGATATTTGGGAGCGGTTCCGTGAAAGGTTTGGAGTCGCTGAAGTTGGGGAGTTCTTTAATAGCACAGAAGGTGTCTTTGGTCTCTTCAACTACAATCGCGGACCTTTCACGTCTGGCAGTGTCGGTCACCATGGTTTGATCATGCGTGGTATACTGCATAATGTCTTTATTCCCGTTGCCATTGACCCAGAGACTGGAGACATTCTGCGGGATTCTAAGACGGGCTTTGCGGTTCGCGCACCGTATGAGCAGGGAGGGGAAATTATCGTTAAGGTTCCCAACGAAGAAGCTTTCCAGGGGTACTGGCACAATGATGAGGCGACCAATAAGAAATTCTTACGCGATGTGTTCAAGAAGGGGGACCTCTATTATCGATCTGGGGATGCTCTGCGTCGGCAGAGTGATGGGCGTTGGTACTTCCTCGACCGACTTGGAGATACTTTCCGTTGGAAGAGCGAGAACGTGTAAGTTGCAACGCAGCCTAAGATGTGGGTGTGAATTTTGGACGCAAAGGCTGACTATAGTGTCAATGTAATAGAGCAACCGCCGAGGTTTCGGAGGTTCTAGGCCAATTTCCTGGCATCACCGAAGCCAACGTCTACGGCGTCCGTCTTCCCAATCATGAGGGACGAGCCGGGTGTGCAGCAATTCAAATTAGCCCAGATGCCCGTCAGGCATTTGATTACACAGACCTCGCGAGATTCATACGCTCCAAGCTGCCGAAATATGCTGTGCCGCTGTTCCTTCGCATCGTGGAGAATCCCACTCATATTCACAACCATAAGCAAAACAAAGTGCCGCTTCGGGATGAGGGAGTTGATACTGCCTTAATTGGAACTAAAGCCCCTGAGGGTAAAGATGACCACTTCTTGTGGATTGCACCTGGTGATGAGAGCTATTCACCGTATGGACAGAAAGAGTGGGAGCAATTGTCGACCGGGAGTGCTCGGTTGTGAGGTGATGATTAGATTCCTTCCTCACTATCCGTTATTATGACTGCCAATTCTATTTCTCGAACATATTAGCATGCTATACATCATGTTCCTTCTGGTTAATATTCATATTGGGTTTATCAATCAACTCTCAACTCTGTAACTTGATTGAACTCTTCAACGGCTCAATCCATACCGCAACAGCCAATGCCCTTACTATCAGCTCGAGTATCACTTGATATCGACGATAATGCGAAAATGTGATGTGTGGATAGCAGTGCATGATTGGGACCTAAATCCATGGGTATGATTGAGGTAGAACCATGGAACTTCCAATGGTCTGGACCTCTTTGATCCCCACACTTTATAGACTCATCCGATGTAGTGTTAGGAATGGCGTATAAACACAACTACCATAATCCCTTTTCTGTCTGCCAACGCACATGTTGTAATACGCTCTCTCTGTAAGAATACAGGGTTCATATGTTCATATACTAGTAATGGGAAAATGTCAGTGAATTGATAATAAATCACGAGATGGGGAGAACTAACCATGTTCAAGGGTCGGATAACCCCACCCCTTCCTCGCCTGGGTTCGTTGCCTATGTCAATACTACGTCCATATTCTCCCAGGCCTGACGTATCTGTACTACGTCTGTTTCTTGTTGGGCATGTCAATGAACACTGCCTTCTACTGCATGTGACACTTCGTTTTTCCTGTTCATGCTATAAGAGATTTCATAACGGCCCCTTCAGCGGAAGCTGTCATGGTTAAGTGTGGGAATACCATGTTACAAGGGACTCAAATTTTAGACATATTACTTGGTCTATTTCAAATCTGAAGGTGTTCTGATCTGAAGGTGGTCTGAAAGCGTTGTTATCTATGCAGAAAGTCACATAAAGGCGACCGGCTCAGAGTGGAAGTCTAATTGAGCAGACGTTTGCGAAAGCAAGTAGTCTATGGACGTATTTCTGTCTAAGGAGATAAACGGGAGAGCAAAAGTAAGAGCAGCTCCTTCAAGCAAAACGAGGACAAAAATCAAAAAGTAGGAAGCTCGCTTCACATCAAATTCATCGTTTGAACCATCGAGGCCAAGAAATTTTTGGTCGCACCAGGCAACTATGCCAACATTTATTTCTTGAGCAGGCCCAAAAGGTTGATGCTCTTGGGACGCTCAATGGGCATGCCAAGAACGCGATCCCAGATCAGCTGAGTCAGGGGACCAAGAGCACGGCTGACACCAAAAGCAACAGTGTAGTAAAGGGGCTGTTGGAAGCCAAAGTGATGGAAGAGGACACCGCTAGCGGCATCGACGTTGGGGTATGGGTTCTTGGTCTGTAGGAAAGTAACAAAGCATTAGCTGAGAAAGGAATACGGGATGTTAGGTTGCTATTGGACATACCTTTCCGTGCTCCGTAAGAACACCAGGAGCAATCTCCGAGTTCTTCTTTACCAACTGGAATACCGGGTTGGCAAGAACTTCAGGGCGGGTGGCCGCAAAGTCCATCAGAGCCTCGAAACGAGGGTCAGGTTTGCGCAGAACGCCGTGACCATATCCAGGGACCACACGACCTGACTTGAGAGTATCCCAGAGATAGGTGCGAACATCCTCATCGGTGAACTTGGTTCCAATCTTTTCTTGCATGGAATTCACCCAGCGGAGAACCTCCTGGGCTGCCAGGCCGTGGAGTGGGCCCGCCAGGCCGAGGAGACCAGCGCTGTAGCTCAGGAAGGGGTCGCTCAGGGCGCTTCCAACGAGGTGGGTTGCATGGGCTGACACGTTACCACCTTCGTGATCACCGTGCAGAGCTAGGTAAAGACGGAGTAGGTCGTGGAAGTCAGCATACTCTGAGCCACCCTTGCCCAGCAGCTCTGCGAAATTGTGCGACCAATCCTGAGCGGCGTCGAGTTTCTGGGTACCAACGGCATCAATTTCATTGGGACGGAAGACAAGTGCCGCCACACGGGGAATCTTGGCAAGGAGGGAGATGCAGTCGTCAAAGGTGGGTTCCCAGTAATCGGCCTTGTTGATGCCATTCTCGTAGGCCTTGGCGAACTTGGATTCGGTGTTGAGGGCTGCCACAGCAATTGACAACTGAGTCATAGGGTGCATTGAGGCTGGGAAAGACTTGATCAGGTCCAGAATGTAGGAGGGAAGTTCGGACTTCTCGGCTAACTCGCGCGAAAAGGCACGAACCTGACCCGTGGAGGGCACCTGGCCAGTCAGCAACAACCAGAACATGGCCTCAGGTAACATTTCTGTGCCAGTGGTGCCCTTGGGAAGTTCCTTCTGGCAGTCCTTGATTGTCTTGCCGTGGAAGCGGATTCCCTCATCCGCGTCGAGGACGGAGCCCTCCCAGAGCATGGCCTTGAGGCCACGCATACCACCAATGACATTTCCGACCTTCACATCACCAATCACATCATCACTCTGAGCCTTGACCTTCTTAAGGAGCTCCCGCTTGGCTGGGATAACCTCCTTCAAGGTGGTCTTCAGGTCGGGCTCGGCGGTCGCATAGTGACGTGCCGAGAGGACAGGTCGTGCTGCCTAGAAAGAGTCAGAGAACTTGGAAAATCAAATAATATATGAAATCTTTATTCAAACTCACCTGGGCAAGCTTAGAGACATGACGGGTTGATCTCCAGCTAAGGGCCATTTTGTGTTGTTGTGCTGATGGAGTCCGGGGGTGGATTTGCGGGGGTGGAGTTGAATTGCGGGGATAAAAGAGGATATGAGAGAGGATCAAGCTGAACGAACAGCAATTGAATGAATGTTGTTGGAACTGAAGATGGTAAAGATACAGAAAGAAGAACAAGAAAGAGTCGGACTTGATGATCGACTTTGACCGAATGCAGGTCGGTTGGACGCGGGGCACAGGGGTTTGTCTACCGAGGCCCGGGGCCATGTCGGCTGTGATCTGCTCCGTTGGACAAGGATGAAATGTACCGACAAAACGAATATCAATAAACATATGGGTTATCTTTTTGATAATTCGCTATAGTCTACGGAACAGTGGTAGTCACCGTTATATCCTTTTATTGTGATCCTGTTATTACATACTTGGTGAAGGCTGGCCTTAGACCTGCATTTCGGATTGAAGGAGATAAGACTAAGGGGAACTTTTTCCCTGTCGAATTGGCCTCAATAATTTCCAGGCTGAAACATAATAAAAAAAGGACATCCATTCACCCGTCAGAAGCGTTGACTATGTACCTGTAACTTGTTTGTGACGTACAAGGTAAACGCTTCAGGCGGAACGTACAAATGTCGGTTAATGCCTCAGGCATTAGTCACTCAGATCTTTTTAGGCATCAAGGCACCAAGGCGGCGAAGTCACTGATCCAATCAGACAAATCGGGTTAGACGCCTTTTTGTCCCATGGCGCCGCCAGGCCCGCTGATTGGATGAGTAAGCAACAAAAAAAATTCGGTCGTCGGTGGGTCAGCAATCGAGGATGGCGAAGATTGTTTTTACTTCTTTTTAGACCACTCTCCCCTCTTTGTGTTTCTTTTTTTTCGTTGTGTTTCGGGTCTTCTGTTTTCTGAGAATCGTCTTGTATATACTCTACGATTCAACCCGTTTTACTCATTCTGTTTGTGTGCGCGACTTGCGCTGTGAACAGTTTCTTTATCTTCCGTTAGGTCGAATTGCCCCTCTCTTCCCAAGGGCTTCATTTCCCTATCGTTTTTCTCCGATATCTCTCTTTGATATCGACACTCGATCATCGACTCTCTGATTCTCTGGAAAATGCCACACATTGTCTCCTCCTCTGAGACTCCCGCTATGCCGACCATCGTCGCAAAGGGCCCCTCCGGCGTGCCCCCCACCTCCGAGGAGATTTCTTCCTCCCTCGACACTATCTTCACATCCGACTCCTCCCAGAAGTCCCTTGATGGTTCATATGCCTTGACCAACCTGCTCATGCAGGGTGCTGGCTGTGCAGGCCTGCTGAACTACGATGTTCTCGCTGTTGTCCGCAAGGCTGCCTCCGATAAGAAGAATGGTGCCAAGCGCGAAAGTGCCATGCTCATTATTGGTGCTTTGTTCGAGCGCTTCCCCCGAGAGTTCCCTCTGAGTGAAGCCGTTTTCCTCCTGCACGACGGAGGCATCTTTGACATTGCCCTGGATGCCCTCTCTGACAAAGGTGCCGTGGTGCGCGATGCTGCCCAATACGCCATCGATGCGCTCTTCGGATGTCTCAGCCCCGAGGCCATGGTCAACGGTCTGATTCCCGCCCTCGAGCGCTACCTGTCCAAGGGATCTGGCAAGTGGCAAGGCTTTGTCGGTGCCTACTCGCTTATCGAAAAGATGGCGGTCAAGGCGCAGTTGGGCAAGGGTACCAAGGACGAGGAGCGCCAGAAGGACTTGCTGCGCGAATCTATGGGCAAGACCCTGAAGGAGCTCATTCCCATTGTTGAGTCCGGCATGCACGACCTCAAGGGCGAAGTGACCAAGCAGTCTTGCAAGACCATGACTGCCCTCACCACCCTTCTGTCCAACGACGATGTTGCCCCCCGCATTCCTCTTTTGATCAAGACTATGGAGAACCCCTCCGCTCAGATTCTCCAGAAGGCGATTCACGCTCTATCCCAGACCACCTTCGTCGCCATCGTCACATCCCCCGTGTTGGCCATGCTCACTCCTCTGCTCGCCCGATCCCTCAATACCCCGGCTACTCCCCAAGAAACTCTTCGCCAAACCGTTGTCGTTGTGGAGAACTTGACCAAGCTGGTCCACGATCCTACCGAGGCTCGTACTTTCCTCCCCAAGCTCCAGCCTGGTGTGAAGTCGGTCAAGGAGACCGCCTCCCTGCCCGAGGTTCGTGAGCTCGCCGCACGTGCTCTCGACGTTATCGAGACTGCCATGGGGGACAGTCATCTTGCCTCAGGTTCCATCTCTAAGACCACCCCTGAGGAGGTCCTGGATGTGCTGAATGCAAAGATTCAGGAGCACGGTGGGCTGGGTGGCTTTGGTGACTCCAAGCTGCAGGATCTGGCCAAGAACTACATTGCCAGTATGGTCCGCGAGGACATCAACTCCCGCATGCACGACCGTGTCCCCGACCGCATTGACCCATACCTCCGCGGCCTGCTTGCGGATGGCAATAGAGAGGCCGTTGCCACTGCTGTCCAGGCCCACTACATTGCAGAGGATGAGATCAAGTTCGGCAAGCCCGCCCCCGAAGACCCCAATGATGTTGAGATCGTCAACGCCGATTTCTCTCTTGCTTACGGAGGTATGCTCCTTCTGTCCCACACCAACCTGCGTCTCCTCAAGGGTCACCGATACGGTCTCTGCGGTCGCAACGGTGCCGGCAAGTCTACCCTCATGCGCAGTATCGCCAACGAGAAGCTGGAAGGCTTCCCGCCCCAGGATGAGGTCCGCACTTGCTTCGTGGAGCACAACCAGGGTGAAGACGCCAACCTGACCATCCTTGAGTATGTTGCCAAAGACCCCAAGATTGTTTCTCAGGGCATGGATCACATTTGTGAGGTTCTCCTCGAGTTCGGCTTCACCGATGGCCCCGAGGGCCGTCAGTCCCAGCCCGTGGGCTCGCTATCCGGTGGTTGGAAGATGAAGCTGGCTTTGGCCCGTGCTATGCTCCAGAAGGCTGATGTTCTCCTGCTGGACGAACCTACTAACCACTTGGATGTGGCAAACGTTAAGTGGCTGCAGGAGTACCTTAGGTCGCACACTGAGATCACCAGTCTGATCGTCAGTCACGACTCCGGTTTCCTCGATGAAGTTTGCACGGATATCTACCACTACGAGGGCAAGAAGCTTGTCTGCTACAAGGGTAACCTTGCCGAATTCGTCAAGCAGAAGCCCGAGGGCAAGAGTTACTACACTCTGTCCGCATCCAATGTGCAGTTCAAGTTCCCTCCCCCCGGTATCTTGTCTGGTATCAAGTCCATGACTCGTGCCATTATGCGCTTGACCAACGTCTCATACACCTACCCGGGCGCCCCCCGCCCCTCACTGCACGATGCCTCGCTGTCGCTTACGCTTTCCTCCCGTGTCGCTATCATTGGTGGAAACGGTGCCGGCAAATCTACTTTCATCAAGATTCTGACTGGTGAGACCATTCCTCAGGGCGGAAAGGTGGAGAAGCACCCCAACTTGCGTATCGGTTACATCAAGCAGCACGCTCTGGAGCACGTGGAGATGCACTTGGAGAAGACCCCCAGCCAGTACCTCCAGTGGCGTTACGCCAACGGTGACGATCGTGAAGTGTTCATGAAGCAGACCCGTATCCTCACTGAAGATGACAAGGCACAGCTGGAGAAGCCAGTTGACCTGGGTGATGGCCGCGGTGGCCGTCGCATCGAGACCTTGATTGGTCGTCAAAAGTGGAAGAAGTCCTTCCAGTATGAGGTCAAGTGGGTTGGCCTTCTCCCCAAGTACAACACCATGATCTCGCGTGAGACCCTGCTCGAGCTCGGTTTCTTCAAGCTGGTTCAGGAGTTCGACGATCACGAGGCTTCCCGTGAAGGTCTGGGCTTCCGTGTTCTTGACCCCAAGACCATCACCAAGCACTTCGAGGACATCGGTATGGACCCCGAGATCGCCAACCACAACGAGATCTCCGGTCTTTCTGGTGGTCAGAAGGTCAAGGTCGTGCTTGCTGGTGCCATGTGGAACAACCCCCACCTGCTGGTCCTGGACGAGCCGACTAACTTCTTGGATCGTGACTCGCTCGGTGGTCTGGCCGTTGCCATCCGTGACTTCAAGGGTGGTGTTGTTATGATTTCTCACAACGAGGAGTTCGTGGGCGCCCTCTGCCCCGAGCAAATGCACATTGCCGATGGCCGTGTTGTCAGCCGTACCAACAATGCCGTCAGCCTCGACCGCTTCGAGGACAGCGCTACCAACTCGCCTTCTGGCCCTGGTACCCCCGCTACTGGCTCGGCCGTTACCAGTGCCGCCCCATCCGCCGTCAACTCTGGCGATGAAGGCGACCTCAAGTTCCGCGCTAAGAAGAAGAAGAAGATGACCCGTGCTCAGCAGAAGGAGCGTGAGACCCGCCGTCGTCTGCGCTATATCGAATGGGTGAGTTTCTCATGTTCATGTCTCTACTTTCCACAGTATGCTAACCCTTTTCTAGCTGAACTCCCCCAAGGGTACCCCCAAGCCCGCGGACTCCGACGACGAATAGACGTGCTTCCGCGTGCTTCAACATTATGATTCGTAATCGCTGAGAGAATAATTCCGATTATATCCTCGCATCATGAGCACCATGTTAATGTTTCGGTCTGCATTGGATCTGATAGACGGTGTTTCGGCGTTCTGTTCTTCTATTTTTCCGGCATAGATTTCGTTTAAGTGACGTTTTCGCCAGTACTGTACATGTTTCCGACAGATACCTTAGTGCATCATCTACCATGTCAAAACAAAAAGTTTACGTTATTTGATTTTGGTTCACTTTACAAGCCCTACATGGCCCTACACGGCCTTATTCAATAGGATAAACATACTTATGTGCATTGGTCTCAGCAACTTAATGACTTACTGTAATCACCTAGACACATTTGGGAAATCATGAACCCTGAATTAATGACGGTATCTATAGACCTCCAACGCCATATCAGCAACAGTATTCCAAGTCCTGTAAAGGATCAAAACTCGACCACGAGCGGCAAATCCCTAGAACTACGTCCAGCCCAGATACGGAATTTACCTTCGATAGGTAACACCCAGTTCTGCGCACGGACACTCCAATAGCTGAGATCCTTCCGAGTCAACCTCATCTTGACATTTTTCGTCTCACCCGGTTGTAGGAGAACCTTTGAAAAATTCCGCAGGACACGTTCAGGGAACTCAATGGACTCACGGGTCCAGCCCATTCCACGATGCTCGGCGACATCTTCTGGGAAGGAAACGTATACCTGGATCACATCTTGTCCTGTGCGAGTACCGGTGTTTGTCACTTCGATGGTGAGCTCGAGCATGGGCTCATACAGGGATGGATTCCCACCCGGTCCGCCGCCTGCGGCAGATGGGTTCTGGCGTTTGTTGTATCCTTCCGGGTACGGATATGGGCCGGGTTCGGTTCCCTCCAGGGTGGCGAGGTAGGGATATATGTATTTGCGGAGTGCACGGAAACCCGGGGGGAATAGACTGCTAGTGGGGTTGCTCTGTTTGTTGTCGTATGCGGGAGGTTCAACTTCGTTTATGGGCCGTTTGGAAGGCCATTGGGACTTCTTCTGCAGTTTTTCAATGCTCAATGCGGAGTAGTCGAAGGTTGTATATGATAGGCCGAAGCCGAACTCGAACCGGGGGGTGATGTTGAACTTATCGAAATAACGGTAATCAATATACAGGCCCTGGTCGAGGTCTACCTGTGGAACGGAGGGGTCTGGATGCTCATATAGGACTTGCGCCCCTGGGCCGTAGTCTTCTAGGCTTCGTCCGATGGTGTATGGAAGCCGTCCACTGGCATCGACGTCTCCAAATAGAACGTCCATCAATGCATTCCCGCTTTCTTGCCCGGGTAGATTGGCATACAGTACAGCGTGGACACCAGGAAGGTCAATCCAAGTCTCCATCACAACGGGGCCGATGGAGTGTACAACAACGACAGTTTTACCTTGGCCACCGCCGCAGTGCTTCGCTGCCCCCTCTACCAACTGAGTGCCATTCTTCTGTAGAAAGAGGTCATTCCGGTCCGCATCAATGCCGTCACTGCGGATAAATCCTTCGCCCCCATCTGCGTTGACAAAGACCAAACAGAGGTCCTGCTCTGCGAGGTCTTGAGCTGCAACATTGTTCGTCAAGTAAGCTTTAACGTCGACAGAGTCTTTCGACCACGCATGCTGCAGTGATTCCCACGGGCTGACCAAGTATGGGAAGTCTACAGCCCCACTACCCCAACCAGAGGCCAAGGTTCCCTGATTACATCCTCGGTCAACACAAGCGTTCGGTCCTTGGCCGGGGCCAGCGTCTTGACCGTATACACCGACCCGGTATTTGCGATTGGGTGCGGACTGTGCGCGCAAGAGCGGAAGGGTAGTATTGATATTTTTCAGAAGCACAGTGCCTTCTGCAGCGATGTGGCGAGCAATAATAGAATGAGCATGCTCGCCTGTTCCCTGTGCGTTGACGAATTTGTTGACCACACCCGTTGCATCCTTATCCGGTAAGCCTTCGTATAGATGTCCGATCCGCTCTTTCGTCCAGGATGAGAAGTTTGGCCCGCCTTCACCCTCGGGGGCAGGGGGTTCCCATGAGTCCTGTCGAAAATGGTACCAGGCGGCCACGATACGAGTGACCATATCGTTCAAGCGCTCCATAGGAACAGACGTGTTCAATGCTGCACGGGTCAGTTCACTTCCCCAGAGCGGGACACCATCCGCCCAATGAAGGCCATCGCCGGGCATGCTCATATCCAGGCCTCCAATAGCGCTGTGAACGCCTGAACGCTGAGCCAGCCAGTCTGACTGAACGAATCCCTGGAAGCCAAGCTCATCTTTCAAAATACCATTAATGAGTTTACTATTCTCGCAAGCATAGCTGTTGTTGACCATTTGGTATGAGCACATAACGCTAGCCACGTCGGCACGTACACTCTCAGCGAAGGGCCAGGCAAATACCTCGTGCAATGCACGATCATCTATATTCGACGAGAGCGCAGTTGGAGTACCCCATTCAAATGACTGACGGAAGTGTTCTTGTTCATTTCCAATGAAATGTTTCGCCGTGGCCATGACCCCGTTCCGCTGGATACCCCGGATTGTCTCGGCCGCAGCGACGCCTTGTAAAACTGGATCTGAACCAAATGCCTCCCAATTACGGCCACCGGCAGGCATCATGCCAAGCGGCCCCATGGATGGACCGAGTACGATGTTCACGCCTTTCAGC
This sequence comes from Penicillium thymicola, assembly GCA_030142185.1. Classification (NCBI taxonomy): domain Eukaryota; kingdom Fungi; phylum Ascomycota; class Eurotiomycetes; order Eurotiales; family Aspergillaceae; genus Penicillium; species Penicillium thymicola. The sequence continues at coordinate 20,903 of LACB01000211.1, forward strand.
CGCGCTTCCTTTCCTAGAGCAAAGCCTCGCATTTGCATAAGCTCGCGATTCCATGTCGCGCCTGCGGTGATCCCCGCGGGGAAGGCTGTAATGTTTTGCGCGAATCTAAGTCCAAGTGGGCCGTCTTGTAGGCAAAGAGAAGGGAATTTGACGAGTTCGGCAGGTCCTAGATAACACGGTTCGCGTCAGTGTTTGCATGGCCGTAGTACTAGAAGATAGCAAGGGCCTACCGGTATTTCCAACACAGAGTCCCATTTGCCAGCCTGTTCCAGTTGTGACATTCACCTTTTCAGCGAGGGTCATTTCCTTGATCATTTCTTGCGCCTTTGCATAACTTTCCTTCCATTGTTCGCTCGTTCCACCAAGGGGAGTAGGGTACCAGGGGACCGCTTGCTGTAATTATTAGGGACTGGTTTCCAGATTTTCGAATGACCAATTGAAATGGAAGGGAGACCTACAAATTCATCAATGGCAGCTCCGACAGAGGACCAGGGTAGTCCCCTAATCGAAAGCCATACTACCAGTAGGGCGATTGTCAACATGCCGGCAACGTTCCACCATGACTGCAGACGGAACAATGACCTCCAGTCAGAGCCTTTTTTCCCATTTTCACTCTTTTTGTTTTTCAACAGCAAGCCCTTGTCAGGTGGGATTCCATAGTCGTCACTGTATCGATCACTGAGAACCAGAGAGTCTCTGCCTGAGTCTCCTCCCTCCAAATCTGTAGCGAATGAATCCGACAACAAGGTGCGATCCGCCTCGAGAATATCCTTTATGCGCTTTGAAACATCACGCTCGTCGTGGGGGACATCGATGGGAGTGGAATTCGGGTCATTTGCTTTGGAACTTGAGGGTCGTGGACCTCGAGCTCTGCTTGGTTGCAAAGGTAAGAGTTTTATATCGGCCTTCTCGGAGGATTCATCTCCACTCGAAGGAGTGTCCAACCCATCATTTTGATCCCGACTGCTCTCTGATGTTGAGTGTTCGACCGTTGGATTCTGAAGTGACGTATAGCCGCGACGCGTGGGAGGGTTAGAGGATTTGACCGAGCGCGAGGCTCCGGCCTTGGCATGTGGGGAAGCCATTCAGTCTTCGATGCCCATGATTTTGCAGACTCTCCAAAAGACGATCAAGTACAAATTTGTCGATTTGATTATTGTTCTATCTCCAACGCGTCAGAGAGAAAATGGGGGTCACATGACCTCACTGACATCATATCAAATGCCCCTTTTTGTCAGGAAGTTGGGAAGTAAAGAGGACGGTACCATCTCATCCTACAACATAGGTGATTTACTATATACACTTTACGGGGTTGGCTACCCTGATAGGGCTGTTCTATTATTATTCCTCATCAACTCCACATCTCAAAGTTGAGACATATACAAGGCAAGACGGTGGCAGTGCTACTACAAAACTCCGAGGCATGATGGCTACAAAGTATATTCTGTCTAATTATAATAATTCAACTATACATAGAAATCCGTGATAGAATACTATCCCATCTCTGTACATCGATGTATAAGAATAATTAAAGTTGGTGGAGTCAAATTGACTGTACAACATAATGTTGTATAGAGCTACTCCGTATATGATTTATATCATCTATATTAAGTCAAGACATTCGAGACCTTCCAAATTAAAATTGCAACATATCAGCTAACAACGTGCCTCCAATAGATCACCACAATCGACGGGGCAAAACAATGATGTCAAGCATGATGTGCCCTGAGACAATGTGGATATCGTGGATCCCCATATGGCGCAGCTAAGAGGTTGGCGTTTTCTTCTACTTATTCCTAACGGACAAAATCTGTCGGACGTCCGTTAAGTCCTGTCGATCTTTAATCACTGTTGAATTTTCATCACTTCTCTGAAACACCTCTTCAGGGTCTTCTATTGGGATCTTCAGAGTCCTGCCGTGTGTGTTTTGGAGAAACTGGGGTGGCATCTGCTAATTTTATCTGCTCGTATGTCAATTGACACCGTGAAGAGGAATACAATGGCGTAGACAACAGAAATAGACCAATGGTGTGTCATCCATTTAGTCCGATCTTCAGTGGAAAGTCTGCAACCGAGTTAGATCCTGTCATGTTTCTGAATGCAAACCCCTCAATGGATAGAAGCATTCTATGGCGTTATATATTGTATGTGACTTGTTTATTCTCATTGCTACCCAACTCGGCTTTCTTCCTATTCTGGGTCTCATGGCTCCCTATACTTCCCTCTCCATATACTCCGAATGGGTTCATGGTGTACGGACTCCGTAGATTAGACACTGTTTCTTGATTCTTGAATTCGGCTCCACCATATCCGTACTTCAATGTCGATCACAACATTTCTCAGATGGATCCGCTTATGGAGTTGCCTAGGAGGGTCCCTTTTTCCGCCCATCTTATATATGACCTTGTGGGATCCCATCAAATCTTGTTCTACCGTAGATAAATTCCCCATCCTCAATATCAATCACTTTTTCTCTCCTTCGAAATGAAGTTCTCCGCCCTTCTCGCTCTCGCCCCTCTTGTGGCTGCCATCCCCGGCTCCAAGCAGGCCAATAGCTCCGATGCTGCCTTCAGCGTCATCTCTGCCCGCTCCGCGTCCCCCGTCCACCTGCTCCCTCTCAATGCCGACGGTACCTACTTCTGGCTCGGTGGTAAAGCCCACACCTATTCTCCGATCCCCGGAGTTCCCGACACCAACCAGACCGTGATTGCCAATAGTCACTTCTTGGTTAGTAATACCCATACATGCATCCATGGATCTTTCCAATGTTCAAATTCGCTAACTTTGTATCCAGGACGTCGAGGTCCCCGGTGGCCAGGCCATCTACGTTGATAACAAGGGTGCCCTGCGCTTCACCTCTCCCCACTCCGCCTACGAGCCTGCTGGTTCCTCCGATGGTCCCTTCAACTACACTCCCGGCGCCTCTTTCGGCCACTGGAGCTTCAAGGGCCAGGGTGCAGCTGGCTTCATGGCTTGCCCGACTACCAACGGTACCACTTCCCACCGCCGTTCCCGTCGGGCCGCTGCTGCCGCCCCTAAGTGGCAGGTTTTTGCTGCTCTGAAGAACGCCACTGTTCCTTCTGGCAAGGTTGAGGACTGCCTCGGCTTCAATGCTCTGGCTGTTTCTGTCAACACTACCACCCCTGTTGCTTGGGAGTACATCTAAACTGGTTGAGCCCGTGACTTGGCATTTGGATTGTGCAGTATAATTGTTAGGTGTGGTCTTGAGAAAGACACGGAGGATGCGGTTGAATACTTCTATCGCTGGTTTCGTATTCTTTTTTGCTATTTCGCCCAAATCACACTATCCTCAATTTTGTGTATAATGGCTGTGTTGGGCGGAATGATGCCGTCTGGGTTGACTTTTGATGAGAGATATCATGGTATCGTCAATTTAACTTTATTAATACCTACATAACTTTGTTAACACCTACATGAGAACTTTTAAGTGAAAAGGAATAAATTCTATAACCAAGACGATAAGGGTATTGAGATAGAGGAGCAGAGCCAGCCTACGCCTTCTTAATCATACATTTTATAGTGCATATTTCGACAACTTCTAGAGAGAAAATGGACATCCTCACGAGTAGTTATTAGACCGGTATGATGATCTATGACTAGGCTAGGGTGTCTAGATGCTCAATCATATACAATAGAGAGGCAAAGATAAACACTAGGAGGAAAAAAAGAGATCCCAATTCCATGTGTCATGGGACTTCCAGAAGATAATCTTATTTTCTTCGCCGTGTGGATGCCGAGTGAGTAAAATGCATAACTATATAAGCTCGGCTATACCATTCAGCTGACCCTCGCCTTTCAAAGATGGCAATATAAAATGGGGGCTTGGTAACTATATAGCAGTGGGCCTTGGCTAGGGGATCCAAGGGCACCTTCCCGGGGGCTCTAGGACCAGGGCTTTTGAAGGCACGACAAACGGAGCAATATAAACACCATTCGGACAAATCTCAATATCGCCTTAAAAGATAACCCATCTACATACTACACCGGTAAAAAAGTGACCAAATAAAATAAATTTTATACAACTATGCTAACTGCAGATGGTAGATCAGGTCATATTGAAGTCAAGACCAGACAAAAGAAACAAAGGGTATTCATCATCATAAAAATCCTCGCCGCACTCAAAGCTTAGCAGCACTACCAGCAGAGGAGATCTCATTGTACAGCAAGCTGGTCAAGAAATCAGCGTAATCCTCACCAGTAACCTGGCCAGCGAAGTAGCGAGCAGCAAGCTGGTACTTATTTCCCTTGCCAGCCTTAGCCGCCAGACTATCAGCCTGCTCCTGCAGCAGACGCAGTGCAAAGGCCTTATCCACTCGCTTGCCCTCGGCCGTGGCGACGTTGTGTCGGGCCCATTGCCACAGCTGGCTGCGAGAAACCTCGGCTGTGGCGGCGTCCTCCATGAGGAAGTTGATGGGCACGCAGCCGACGCCGCGGAGCCAGCCTTCCATGTAGCTGAGACCGATGTTCAGGTTCTTGCGGATGCCGTCCTCGGTGATCTTGCCGGGGACATTGGTGTTGAGGAGGTCGTTGGCGGTGATGTTCACTTCCTCGCGACGGACGAACAGCTGGTTGGGAGTGGGCATGTGTGTGTTGAAGACGTCAGAGGCAATCGCAGCCAGTGCGGGGTGTGCAACCCAGGTACCGTCGTGGCCGGCGCGCACCTCGCGCAGCTTATCAGCGCGAACACTCTCCATGGCCTTGTCGTTGGCGGCGGGGTCGTTCTTGATGGGGATCTGTGCGGCCATACCACCCATGGCGTGAACGCCACGACGGTGGCAGGTCTTGATGAGAAGCTTCACGTAGGACTCCATGAAAGGCACAGTCATGGTGACGTCAGAGCGATCGGGGAGGACGAAGTTGGCGTGGTTGCGGAACTTCTTGATGAAGGAGAAGATGTAATCCCAGCGGCCGCAGTTGAGACCGGAGCTGTGATCGCGGAGCTCGTAGATGATCTCGTCCATCTCGAATGCGGCAGTGATGGTCTCAATCAGGACAGTTCCACGGATGGTTCCGCGGGGGAGACCAATGTAGTCCTGGGACAGGTTGAAGACGTCGTTCCAGAGACGAGCCTCCAAGTGCGACTCCATCTTGGGGAGGTAGAAGTAAGGACCGGTACCGCGGGCGACCAGCTCCTTAGCGTTGTGGAAGAAGTACAAACCGAAATCGAAAAGACCACCGGAGATGGGCTCACCGTTCACGGTGAAGTGCTTCTCCTCCAGGTGCCAGCCACGGGCACGGGCAATCAGAGTGGGCAGGGTGCGGTCAGTTCGCAGCTTGTACTCCTTTTCACCTTGCTTAAAGTCGACCTGTCGGCGGATAGCATCGTACAGGTTGACCTGACCGTTCACCATGTTGTCCCAAGTTGGGGCGCTCGAATCCTCGAAATCAGCCATATAAGTCCAGACATCGGAGTTCAGCGCGTTCACCACCATCTTCCGGTCGGTTGGGCCAGTAATCTCGACACGACGGTCCACGAGACCTGGGGCAGGAGGAGCACCCTTCCAGGCGTCGTTCTCACGGATGTGCTTGGTCTGGGGGAGGAAGTCGAGAAGATTGCCCTTATCAATCTCGGCCTGGCGATCGATGCGGCGCTGGAGGAGAGCTTTACGAGTAGGGTTGAATGTGCGGTGCAACAGAGCCAAAAAGGCGCATGCCTCCTTGGTTAGGATCTTGCGAGCATCGTTATCGATGCCGCCCAGGATAGCGACATCCTTGAGTTGTGTATCGACGTGAGACATGATGTGTATATGGAAATGTAAATAGATGATATACTATTCACAGAAGAATTTGACTCAAGAAATTCAAGAATGAATGGGGAAGGGTAAGAGTATAATATGTATAATATGGTGTTTTCTATAGCCCATCTGTCCGAGGGTATCAAATACGTCAGAGCCAAAAAGTTACCGCGGTTGTTCTGGACCCGCAAATGATAAGCCGAAGTTCCCATTTGACCGTGTCTCTTGGGTCTTCCTGTCTCTTGTCTCTTCCTGTTTGTCAGACTGAAATTCATCCAAACTAATGACTTTCCCACGGGAAACTCTTCCTCTCGGCCGACATTCCCCGTCTCCCCCCCTTCACCCCCATCCTTTTTAAGCTTATTTGTTGGATTCGGCACCGTCCTCAATTCCCAATTAGAACGGCATTCGCCGCACACCGAGTCTTATCAGACTATTTGATTTCTGTTTATTTCTGGTCATATTTGGGGAAATCTAACAGTTATATAGTTTGGCTCTTATATTCAATGATAATGACCAATTCCCAAATCAAATAGTGCAGAAAAGCCTTGAACAACTCTTATCCCTACCCTTCACCCCTGCTTCACCCGAAAGTGGCGGTAGAATACTATCCGTATACGTCGGAAACTCCAATCAGCCGCGGCTGTCTCTGACCATCCATATATCGCAGGGTTCTCAAGAGTCATATCCGAACCGAGTTGTCCCGGCGGTGTTCTGTGTCATCCTGTGTGCATCGGCATGTGACCGCATGTGATGTCGCTCGGGATATCGTGTCTTGACTCAACATACAACATACGAACTTCGTGGCAAATCGACAACCTCCGATTGAAGTTTAAAGTCATTTGGTATATATCTGGGGCAGTAACCCTGCTACTGCCGTGCCCTTAAACGCGCCTTTACCCTCCAATTTCTAGGCCAATGCGACTATGTACAATTCTTCCCCTGTTGCCTTCCAGATCCTGCGTCTGCTGTAAATCGGGAAATCAATATAAAGAGGAATGCAACATCTACACAGTCTCGATGTACCGCCTCATCTCCCTGTGAACATGTCAAGTCAGCATCCAAATGGATATCGCAGTAGATGATATCACATACCAATCAGTCACCGCCTCTTCCCACAAGCGCACCTCGTGTTCCCGAGTTCCAGCAAAGTGCTCGACGAATGAATCGCCAAAGACTTCCCGTGCGATACTCTCCGGCCGTGTAAATGTAACGACCGCCTCCTTCAAGGACTTGGCCAGACGCACACCCTTATCACTGGCACCGCCCATATCCTCGCCACGGGCAAGAGGCGGCACAGGGATCTCGAGCTTCTTTTCGACTCCGCGCCATCCCAATGCCAGGATCGCTGCCAGGACGAGGTGTGCATTGGTGTCCGCACCTGGTACACGCACCTCGAACCGGGTCGCTTTCGGACTGGCTGTCGGTGGTGTGATCAGACGGATTGACGCGGCCCGGTGCTCCAGTCCCCAAGAGACCGTGACGGGCGCCCAGAAGTTCTCCACCAGGCGTTTGTAGGAATTGATCGTCGGGGCTAAGATCGGCATGATGTCCGGTAGGCCAACGAGCAGGCCAGCTAGGAAGTGTCGGCCCAAGTCGGACAGATGAACGATATCAGGGTAGAGGGGGGATGAATCGGGGGTATCGCGAATAAAGGCATTCTTTCCGTCGGCTGTGACGAGGGAGATGTGCATGTGTCCGCTGTTCCCTGGAAGGCCTTGTCGGGGTTTGGCCATGAAACATGGGGTAATGCCGTGCTTGATTCCGAATGCTTTGACGACGTATCTATGCAAACATCCTCGTTAGCAATGGCTCATGATGAAAGAGGAATCCAAACTGCTGGCAAAGAAACAATCCTACTTGAACAGCCCCGCCTTATCAGCCATATCCTTCGCTTCCCCAAATTGTAATGCCTATGATGTGCTTAGTCCCAATGCGACCCATTCACTTTCCCATGTCACTAACAGCTTCATAGACTCCAGGTCCACTTTCAGTATGCCACCCTTCAATATCGCATCGGAACTGCTCGCAGGCGTCGAAGATACCATAGTAGTAATCTTGGTTGTGGAGGGGCCGAGTGATGGAATAACCAAACATTCCTTCTGTCACAGGTGGCAACGCATCGACTGGGTTCGACTGGAGGAAGGCGGCTGTTGCAGATGCGCCTTGTTCGGGGCTAGGGTGGTTGCCCGGCGTGCGAAATTGGTAGAATTCATACTCCGCTGGGTAAAGTCAGTCTGATCAGCCATTGAATTGCACATACCCTGGTCTTCGGTCGACATACCTCCTGCCATCGCCCGATACCCCGCTGCCTCGGCTTTAGCGGCCGCAGTCTTGATCAGTCCTCGCGGACAGGCGCACACCGGCTCCCGTGTGTCTGGATCCAAAAAGCTGATGAGGAAAAAGGGTACATTGTTCTCCCAAGGAATGCGACGGAAACTGCGTAAATCTGGGACTGCGACAAGGTCGCGATATCCGTTCTCCTTGTTGCTGATGGCCAGCTCTTTATAATACGTCGCATCGTGTTGATCCCAGCCGAAGATGACAGAGCAGAAGCCGAAGCCCTCGGTGATGATAGATAAGAACTTATCTTTCTTCATGAGCTTTCCGCGCAGAATGCCATCCACATCCACTCCTGCCACCTTCACTTTTGTATCATTCTTGAGGATCTCGGCGACATTCTCGGCTGTGACCTCGGGGTCCGCGGGGCTCGACATGGTGATCGGTGTCAAAGGGTGAGATTGGGAGTATAGTGATCTAAATTATTGTGGAGAACGAAGGAAGGGGAAGATAAAAGAGGAAATAGAACGATAAGAGTCACGTTTCAAGCCAGCGGATAAATCAGGTCAATTAAGTTGAGGGGACTCCGACCAGCGCAGCTGCCCAGGAGGGCAGCTTGGAAGCTTATCAGCGAGATAGCGGTGACGCTTTACCCCTTCGGGCCAACATCGTCACCGCTTACCTAACGGGATCCACGCTCCATGGTTGCCCCGCGTATACCTTCGGTGCAACACACTCGGTGATATTGACAACTCTCATATTAATTCCATTATTCTCAATCTATGTGGGTGACCTCCTCTCTAGCGTTTTGCATTCATATACCACACTGCCGTGGCCTTGGTGGTGAGCCATTGCTAACCTAGATCCCATTTATACAAACAGAGCTCTAAGATAAGGTCACAATGGTTGCCACTACTCCCCAAGGACGTCTCCAAGGCAAAAATGCTATCATCACAGGTGCAGGCGGGTATGTCTATATTTTGAACCCCGAAAAACAACAATATCAGAAAGAGAATCACAAAAGTCCTAACCGATTTCGGAGTTGGATAGTGGCATCGGTCTCGAAACCAGTATCCTCTTCGCCCGTGAGGGCGCTAATGTCCTGATGGCCGATGTCTCTGACCCCGCCCTCGCAAAGGCATTGGCAAAAGTTAAGGAAGTAGTTCCTTCCGCCCCCCGAGTCGAGTCCATCCGATGTGATGTGTCCAAGGAGTCGGATGTGCAGGCAATGGTTGAGTCACAGGACAGCTGGGGAGGCACCGACGTGATCTTCAACAATGCTGGAATCATGCACTCCAACGATGCAGATGCCATCGATACCCCCGAGAAGATCTGGGACCTCACGCACAACATCAATGTCAAGGGTGTCTGGTTCGGCAGCAAACACGCCGTCCTCAGTCTGCGTCGTCACAAGAAGACCCGTGGTAGTATCATCAACACAGCTAGTGTCGTTGCCCTGGTTGGCGCTGCCACTCCCCAGCTTGCATACACGGCGAGCAAGGGTGCGGTGCTGGCGATGACTCGGGAGTTGGCTATCGTTCATGCCCGTGAGGGATACCGTTTCAACGCTCTGTGCCCCGCCCCCTTGAAGTAGGTTTTCCCGACTGGATTTTTCTGAGTATTAGCTCACGACGATTTAGCACCCCTCTTCTGCAAGACTGGCTCGGTGATGACCAGGCTAAACGGTACCGTCGGGAGGTGCACTTCCCCACTGGCCGGTTTGGTGAACCCATTGAGCAGGCTCATGCTGTAGTTTTCCTGGCCAGCGACGAGAGCAGTTTCGTGAATGGAACGGACTTTGTTGTCGATGGTGGAATGTCCAAGGTAAGTGTGACGTGTAGCCCTGACGGGTAATTTCCCCAGAATTGCGCTGACCAATTATCTCAGGCTTATGTGACCCCGGAGGGTCCGGCAACCCCTGCGCCCCAGAACAACGGCCACTAAGGCGCTTGCATGATCATGTTTCAGGTCTTAGGTCTCAGGTCTCATATGATATTTCTAGGAAATTGATGCAATTTTTGAAGTTAACAATATAAATTCTAGAGAATATGAAGAGGGGGGTGTGATCTTTGCCTAATGCGGACCACAGACATACACACGACATGATGATTCGACTATGATTTTAATGTAACATACTAAAAATTGATTGTATGATGAGGCCAAATGGATGTGGTCTGATCACCCTCAGGTATATGACCTCGGGAGCGATCCTCGGCAGCGATCCTCGGACCTTTCACGTCATGAATCCCCGCATTCCGCTTCTTCCGTTTAACCCTTGAAATCTACTTTACTTCTTCTCTTATTTACTTCTTCACTTCATACCTTCCGATCCACATCCAGGCACATTCTATAAAACACAAAACATATACATATACCATGTCTCAATTTGCTCTCCCCGGTGCGAACAAGTCATACGGAAACCCCCCATCCTCCAGCCTCAAGCTTCGGAATGGGCGGCTGTAAGTTGTGCCGCCCCCCCTTTTTTGGTCGATTCAACTAACTCCGTTTGATTTAGACTCCTTCCTCTAATGGCTACAATTGGTCTCGGTATGTTTAATCGCCGCGTATTCTTCATATGTCCTAGGAGGGTTCATACTGACTCTGGCACGTGCAGGTTTCGGCGCATACAACTATTACACCGCAGTCAAGCCGCGGCGAGAACAGTCTATACTGGAGGAACAAGAACGCATGGCGCGAAACCAACAGTTGATGGACGCATACGGGGACAAAAACAGTCTGCATGATGTCCAGCAGGCACTTGACGCCTACAATCAATGAACATCGGATCTGGATTTCAAGATGCTGGTAATCTTGAGGTAATAGATGGGGTTTTCTGCTCGATTTGCGATTCGCGTTTGGGTGGAGTTTGACGGATTTGGGATTTCATGGATTTCAAGGCACCATATGCCCTGAGAATAGGCATGTCTTGGGGAGTTAATGCTGTATCGGCATGATCAGTGCATTTTATCAGCTTGAATTTGAAACAATATTATTGTCGCCGAATATTGGTTTCAAAAATGTATGTTGTATGTAGTATCTTTCCACGCACAACGTATCGATGTAGGGCTTTGGCGACTCTCGGTTGAACATTCCACTCTCTGACTATGAAAAGAAGTGGGAAATACGAAATAGTATCAAGGTGATATATATACTCACTCGATATATATATACTTAACCTAATACTGAGCAACCTAACCTTGACATCTAGAAATTGCATTCTACACTGTGATTCATTAATATCGCACTATTGAATGAAATATTTAATTAAAGGGTCCCCTTTTCCCCTTTCCCGTCTATTTAGTTGATGTTAGTAAGACAATCACGATGTTGGGCAAGTCCATGCGACAAGCTGGCTAGCGCTTTAACTAAACACTTGTGATAAGCGTCTCAGGCCTCTGAGATAAGTGTTCCACAGCTTCCCCGCATATGGAATAGCCCTCTATCGGAGCTTAACCACAAAGAGAACTCGTTTGGCAATGCCTTCCTGATACGTTTGAATAGGAGAGATACTTAGATTGATGATCTTCCCAACTCTTGGATTTGTAAATATTCTCTGCATCCTTAACTCCTGATCCACTATGAAGGACGGACCACTCCAAGGCGATGATGCCCGGTTGGCGGCCATGGGCCATCGGCCAGAACTCCAACGTAGTCATTCAACATGGTAAGAGAGATGCGCTAGCATACGCAAGACTTGCTGCTGACGAAAATTTCTAGGTCAATGCTTGGTTTGGCCTTTGCGGTTCTTAATGTACGTTAGGCATGGATTGCGACCGCGTTATTTAGCTAACTAGGCTAGTCGTGGACTGCGCTTTCGGCCAGTTTGTCGATCAGTCTTACATCTGGTGGAAGCACAAGTGTAATTTGGGGTGGGCTTATCTCGAAGATATCTGTTCTCTGAGATGGCATTAACACACAAATTCTAGGACTGGTCACTGCAGGATTCTGTAATCTTTGTATCGCGTGTTCGCTGGCTGAATTTCTCTCAGCATATCCGACGTAAGCTCTGACATAGTTCCTTTCGATATATACAGCCAGACTGACTTCCTTTTTGCTTTTCGCAGAGCCGGTGGACAGTATCATTGGGTTGCAGGTAAGTCTCCGTACCTACAAAATTCATACGGGTTGGACCCACGCTAACTTTGATGCCAGCTAGTACGTTGCTCTCTGATACCAGGTCACAGTTCATACTAACGAATCGAAAGTCGCATGGCCAAGTACAGTACCAATTTTATCATGGATTACAGGCTGGATCAATGTGGCAGGCTGGGTAGGCAAGGCAATCATTCAATGTGGTGCTTAAACTAACACATACGATTAGGTCGCCCTTGTAGCGACGAACTCCCTTCTTTCTAGTCAGCTTATTGTTGGCATCATCTCCGTTCTTCACGAGGTCAGAAATCTCACCCGTACCCTTACTGCGGTACTAACGTGATATACAGAGCTATGTCCCGCAACGCTGGCATCAATTTCTCATATACATTGGATTGACCATTGGCTCCTTCATCATCAATGCTTTCATGAACTCCATCTTGCCGGTCATTTACCGCGGTGCTTGTGTGTTGCCCTCGTCCACTTTGGCTTGGTCCATCTCTAACCATATCCAGTTATGTGGTCGATTGGGGGTTTTGTGATTGTGTCAATTACGTGTCTCGCATGCGCTTCTCCCAACTATAACTCCGCTTAGTATGACCTCCAGCAGTATAAAGTTATGGCGGAGAACTGACATCCACAGCTCCGTGTTCTGTGACTTTGTCAATACAACAGGCTGTACGGCTCCCCGATAACTCCATTTTGAGGATTTCACTAATTTAACTCAGGGCCCGATGGAGTTGCATGGCTTCTAGGTGTACGTTTACTGCACTCACTATAATACTGCAATGATACTGATAGATATTCTAGTTGCTTCAAGGCGGGCTTGGCGTTACTGCCTTCGTAAGTCATCATCGTCATTGCATTACCAAAACCAAACCAACTGACTTTATCTAGGATGCGGTGGCACACATGATCGAAGGTAAAGTATTACCCTAGGTCTGAAAAGATAGAGAAAGAAAGGAACTGACACATTACTTTTTAGAGGTGCCCAACGCTGACATCGAGGGTCCGAAAATCATGGTTACCTGCGTGGGCATCGGTGTGTTCACCGGTTCTATCTTCTTGATAGTGCTCCTCTTCGTCGCAGGGAACATGGAAACAGTGACAACCTCCGCAGCCGGTCCACTTTTACAGATCCTGGTCGATGCGACTAAAAGCAACGTGGGAGGTATCTGCCTTTTGATGTATGTGGTGAAACTTTCCCCCATTGTGCTTCCACTCTGACGCCAGGTTCTAGGTTACCCCTGGTCTGCTTGGTATTTGCTATAATCAGCGTCATGACCACTAGTAGCCGAATGATATTTGCTTTTGCAAGGTATTTGATCTTTTTTTCCAGATTCCAACGCATATAATAACTCTTCACAGAGATGGGGGTCTTCCTGCCTCTCGGTTCTTTGCAAAAGTTCACCCAACACTCAAATTGCCCCTCAACGCACTCATTCTCACTGTTGTTGTGGTGATCGCGTTCGGGTGTATCTTCCTAGGCTCTTCAAGGTAATAATCACCATATATGGCGATAGCGCAAATGGTAATGGTAACTAACAGAAGTTAGTGCTTTCAACGCAATTATCTCTGCCTCGGTTGTGGCTCTTGACCTTTCCTATGGAATACCCATTGCCATCAACTGTCTTCAGGGACGCAGATCGCTCCCCGAAAGGAAATGGAAATTGCCCAATACACTTGGGTGGTTTGTCGATTTGGTATGTTGGTGTCATGAGTGAATTTGAATAAAGTGGGACATCTCTGATCATGAATAGGTTGCTTTATCATATATCGCTTTGACTACCGTCCTATTCGTCTTCCCTCCCTCAAGCACGGTCACGGGAAGCAGTATGAGTGAGTTTACCTGTGAGGTTATCTATGACAGTTTGTCCACTAACGTACTCATCTAGATTACTGTATTGCAGCATTTGCTGTTATTATCATCATCTCCGTGTTCCAGTGGTTTGTTGACGGAAGAAAGAATTTCACCGGTCCTCGTGTTGACATCTCTATCGACGCACTGGATACCGTGCCTACGAGAGAGGAGTTCGAGTCTGGTATGCATGAAAAGGAACTTGCCAGTCGAGGCTAGCTGGCCCGGTAGTGGTATGATGAGAGCCTTGCACTAGCACTATCAATTACTCACCTATGTAACTAGTTAGTTAAGAGAGGCGTTACGTATTATATAAGGTATCAAGGTAACTACCGAATTTCTCGACCAATCAGAAGATAGATCTCAAATCTAAGATCCGGGGTAAATTCAAAAATTCTATTATTTACTTCGCTTAGCAAAATAATACCCTCTTTAGTCATACGGGGCCTATATACAATACCTAAGTAAAGCTTATACCTTTAGTTATATACCTAGGTAGTATTTAGGATAAGTATAAGTAAGCCGAATAAAGTTGATAGAAATAGATCTATGGTATTATTGTACTATACTTTCTAGTATTGTATGCCCAGGTGGTTTTATTAGCGATTACTAATTTCTGCATGGCAGAAACCCCATTGTCAAATTTGGCCCAAATCGTCTGCCGTACGTGTCTTCGGGCAACCTCGAACGTGAACCTATTATCTACCTACGCGCCGAGGAGCAGCTGAGACAGGCTTGTGTCCCAACCTTGTAACGATTGTTTTAACATGAGTGGATTTCAGCTTCAGGGCTAGCTGTACCATGAGGAATTTGATCTCATCTCCATTTCGGCCTTTCCAGACTTGTTTATTGCTTTCTCGTCTTCATTCCACTTCCAGCAAAGCCAATCAAACTCAGCATTACCGAAATCAAATTCGCGGTTTTTTCTGCATGGCTACTCTTATGTCTCACTCTCCCAAGGGTGATCATTCCTCGCATCACCTTTATGAGCCCATCGAAAGAGTGGAAAAACTGGAAAGCTATCGCGTGGGAGGTTATCACTCCATGACAATCGGTGATTATATTCACAATCGCTATCAAGTGGTTCAGAAACTTGGTCACGGCACGTACTCGACGATCTGGCTGGCCCGAGATCAAAAAGATGGCAAATATGTCGCCATCAAAGTGTGTACCGCGGATTCGAACCCGCTTTAATTCAGCGTCCTTTCGGAACTTTCCAACTCACAACAAAGCTCAAGCACTAGCTTAGGAAAGTGACTGATACCATCGGTGCTAGACAGATTCTAGATTCAAGGATCGAATGGTACGCACCCTTGTTACGTGACAATCCCGGCAAGGATGAGTCTCTCCGAGGCAAAAGATGCCTCATATAACCGCTTTTTCCAATTGGAGGTTGCTCGGGCTTTGGCGGCACAGCTAGTCCTTGCAGTTGAGTACGTCCACTCCCAGGGATTCGTTCACGGAGATCTTCATGCTGGAAATGTTCTCCTCCAGTTGCCATTTGACCTAAGCCAACTTTCTGTGGAGGAATTGTACAAAAAGTACGGAGAACCGGAATTTGAAGCAATAAGACGTCTTGATGGGCAAC
Organism: Penicillium thymicola; assembly: GCA_030142185.1. Classification (NCBI taxonomy): domain Eukaryota; kingdom Fungi; phylum Ascomycota; class Eurotiomycetes; order Eurotiales; family Aspergillaceae; genus Penicillium; species Penicillium thymicola. The sequence goes on from LACB01000211.1 coordinate 36,477, forward strand.
CGCTCCCACCGAATATCCCATGCTACGTTTCGTACTGTTGGAGGTTCTCTCTCGTAGGGTGGGCATTTGACTATGTATTCCGATATGTTTGTTGCCTCTATTGAATTTCGCACCTTTCACGAGACAGCGTTATATGAATTATAGTCCGTTTTACTCTTAGTACCCAAGTCCTAGGGCCCTCGCCGATATCCCCATATGCAGTGGTATATAGTAAAGAGCTAGTGAATGTTGTCCGGTTTATATATTTCTCAAAGCCGACGCCGTTTTAGACGAGGTTCTCCATTGTCAGACGTAAACTCGGGGCATGGCGCGACAGTATTATCAGGTATCCAGGGAAGTATGGCCCCTCGGCCGCTGTCAGTTAGCCGTTGTCCACCGCGAGAATTCTTCTCCGGGGTTCCTTCATGTACCGATGAGGTCAATGAGGCCCTATTGTCATCTTGAGGCGAGGTATTTGTGGACTCAGGCGGTCGTTTCAGAGATGCGCTCATAGGAAATATGGAATCTCGCAAACTCTTTTGCAGATGCGACAGAGGTTCGCAAACATCTTTCTCCAAGCTGGCAATAGGCTGCTCTATCGAAACCGATCGCAGTAGCATATCTCTCTGAAATTGCCCACAATTTTCGAGAACTGTCTCAAGTTGTCCCTTCACCATCGAGCATGATCGCTGCACATTGGTCTCCAAGGTGTTGAATCTATCAAGATACGCATCGATGAGCTGGTTGTTATGTGATCGCGTGCTTTCCAATTTCTGAGCCCAGAGCTCTACTGGTTCGTCAAACCCATCCTCGCAGATTTTCACGGTTTGCTGTAGATCTTTCTGCGCAGAAAGCACAGCTCGTCGGGAGGAAAGGTGTTCGTTAATAATAGTCTGCTTCTGGTTACCAATAGGTCAAATTAAAAACAGACGAAGATCCGTACCTTCTGATCTTGCCCCATGCGTACTTCAAGCTGGCTTCCGAGGTGAATGAGCTTTTCGGCGAATTGTTTCTGCTTTGTGAGACATTCATCAACTCGACTATGCGTTGCAAGTCCTTCCATCAGATCGCCAGAGTTGGATGTCGTTGCAGATCATCCCGTGATTTTCTTGAAGTCGATCCCATCGTGTCTGGAATGAAAGATCGTAGAATGTAACACTCTCTATCCTAGTAGATTATTTTCCTTCTATATCACTGGTAAGTTTAGAGGGCGTCTAGGTTCTATAAGAATTGTACTAATGAACAAAACAGCTATGTTCCTTTCACTGAGCGATTGGTCACTTGGTTACCCGCGGCGGTTCCGGCTGAGACTTCTGGCCATACGGATGATATCAGACTTCCGGCCATGATGTCGCATCTTATAGTCTGATCGTATCTTGGCTTGTTTGAACTCTCAGCGCAAAAAGGCTGACTATAGAAAAACAGAGACTATCGTGTACCAGCCGCCCACGACTGGACTCGTTTCCTGGCTACCAGCCTCATGGGTTCCCTATGCAGAATTGATGCGTCTGGATAGACCTGGAGGATTTTGGGCCCTCTATGTTCCCTGTTTATTCGGGGTCGGCTATGCCACCTCCACGATCCCTGTGCAGCCATCCCCAGCATTGATCGCAGATCGAGCCGTTACAATTCTTCTCTGTTGTCTTTTCGCACGCGGGGCAGCCTGCACATGGAATGACGCCGTCGATAAAGAGTTCGACAAGAAGGTAGCCCGGTGTCGGGTGCGATCTATAGCTCGAGGAGCCGTGGCCCCCTTGCAAGCCCACGTATGGGCTACCTTCCAGACGGTGGCTATCGTACCCATCCTTCTGAGGCTACCAGCAGCCTGCATGCTCTATTTCCTTGAAATTGTATTGCTTTCCGCGATCTATCCATTTGCCAAGCGAGTAACGTACTATCCGCAATTAGTGCTCGGTTCGGTATTCTCTGTGACGTTCCTTGCATCCGTTCGATCCCTGGATGTGGATCCGTTGTCTAAGGATACCCTGGCACCTTCTCTGTGCTTCTTCACGGCAAACACGATTTGGACAATGATCTACGACACCATTTATGCCCATCAAGATGTGGCAGATGATATCCATGTAGGCGTCAAGAGCATGGCCGTGCAGTTTCGTGACTCGACCAAATTGCTCACGTCATTTCTTGCATTTTTTATGACAGCCTTCCTTGCGCTGACGGGTGTGCTGGCGGGCCTCGGACCGCTATACTATGTCTCCGCCGTGGGGGGATCGGCGGTGAGTTTGGCTGTCACTATTGCATTGGTGGACCTCGCAGATGCTCGCAGCTGTGGATGGTGGTTCAGCTGGGGTTTCTTGTTTGTCGGCGGCAGTATCCTGAATGGACTGGTGGCAGAATCTGTCTGTCGATCAGTGGGTTGAGCGATGGAGTCAGGAATGAACGTGATGAACGCTAGTAGTTGGATCCATGTGGATCTGTAGGGTTCGGGCTTCGTACTGTCATCGACGGGATGTGCAGGGGAGAATCCGGAATTATACCGACTGGTACAGGGGAAGAAGATACTGATCAGCGAGGCAGGGTGGCGTTACTTGGAGGATCCACAAGAGCCATGAATTAAATATTTTATATGTGTCGATCGATGTTAGTTGTGAGGACATAGCGCAATCTATAGACTTGGCTTGTCGGCAAGTAGAACTTTGGGGACGGGATCAACCTAGATTGTAACATAGACCCACAAAATTATTACTGCATTCCTCAAAAAGTAAAATACGTGTTTCTATCGATCAAGAATCCAGAATAGCCGCACACCGACTTTTGCACGCGAAAGGGAATTTGAGAACCGCGTAGTTTAAACTGGTGAGGCATATTCAGGCATCAATATTACTAATATTAGTTTCCGACCCCTGGATACCAGTTCCGGCCAATCGAAAATTGAGTTTTCTAGAAAGCCCCTCCATGTGTCAGATATCCACAAAATAACCTTACGTGGCGGGGTCATTTCTTCTCCTAAAAGGACCCTATGTATGTCAATCGCCCCAAGGAATAATCACCGTGTTGCAGACTATGGAACCTTTTTGTTTTTAATATGTCGGTCTTCTAATGAGTGGTAAAAGGGGTAAAGTTACCTGATCGGTGCCGAACCTTGGTATACTATTTTCCTTTTAATTCCTAGGCCAGGCCCTAAATTCTAGTACTTAGCCCATATAGTCAATATACTTTTATTCCTATCTCCTAAAAGCTATCATATCTTACCCGGTTGATAGGCCTCATACAAAACTAGTACATTCTTATAAAATTTTATTAATATAATCTTATATTTATAATTGTCACGTGACTACATTGAGCAGCTGAGCTTGAGCCCGGACTGAGATTTACTCACTGAGTCGGGCTCTGAGTGCCCTTATAAAAGCCGCGGCAGCCAAGATAGGAAAACCTCACCCGGCAGAGGAAAAACACTACGTAGAGCTACCTAGGTAGTCCTGAAAGATTGTCTCTTCCAATAAGCTACTCTCTTTGGAGCCTTTTTGTAGACTCGAACATAATATTTATGTTATATACTTTCTGGGGCACATTTGCAGCATGCAATCAGGGGTACAGCATCGAAATTACCAAAAGCGCACACAACAATGAGTCGTCGGGCAATAGTCGGGAAACCCCCGTAAAGCCGAGATGCACCGGCGATCTTTTTCTTCCGAGCGCCATGGCGTAAAAAAGGTTGAAAAGGTTGAAATACCCCGCAGCCACCATTCCCAGGGCCAAGCTAAGGGTTTCAGTTAGATGAAGTGTATGGTATAGGAGCAAAGATGTCAATTCCAAAGCCAAGCTGCAGTGCGGCTAAATTCGAGGAAAAAGCGACTATCCCGTGTGATGTAGAGGAATTGGCACCCATAGAGACATCTTTAAAATTATACATGTTGTATTTGTGCACTTCGATCTAATCTTCTGGCCCTGAAAGTTGTTAATTGGCGGAAATATATCGGGCGTCGCATCCTTCAGCCAACCGACTGCCAAGCCCGGAATTTCCTCAAGAGGCGTTGCGAGGACTTGGCCCGGCATAGCAATATCAAATTTCACTGTGATGGATAATCCAATCATTCAATCGTATCTTTAATAACCCAGGTCACCCATTCTACACTTGGCATCGTCAACGCTGATCATCTTTACAAAGCCCTAGCTGAGCTAGACTCTTCACGGAGTGCTCTATCCAATAAAACAAGTCTTCATGATTGGTCTTCTTGTCCGCACCCTGTAGAAATGTAGGCTCAGATCTTGTACAGCAATAACCCAGCCCCAACATAGGTGAAGTACAAAACAGCGAGTTATGCGAATATAAAAGGACATTTCCCCAACACTTGGTCTGGTCTGTATCCGATTCCAATCATTCACTTCCTTCAAACAAACTACATCTTCCATCAACATCATGAAGTCTGCCATTGTTGTGCTTGTGGGTTCATTGTCTACCATTGTTGCTGGACATGGCTACCTTGTCACCCCGGACAGCCGAACCAAGCTCGGATTTGAGGTTAGACTTTTGGTTAAACTGAGCATTGAAGAGGTTCCTTCGACTTACACTGTTTAGGCTGGAACTGACACATGTCCCGAGTGTACCATTCTCGAGCCCGTTTCCTCTTGGCCCGATCTCGACGTAGCCCCAGTCGGCCGCAGCGGACCCTGCGGATACAATGCCCGTGTGAGCGTCGATTACAACCAGCCCGGCAGCGACTGGGGCAAGAAAGTGGTCAAGACATACTCAGCCGGTGATGTAATTGACGTCGTGTGGTGTGTTGACCACAACGGTGATCACGGAGGCATGTTTACCTACCGTATTTGCCAAGATCAATCTATCGTGGACAAATTCCTGGACCCGGATTACTTGCCAACCGAAAAGGAGAAGCAGGCAGCCGAGGCCTGCTTTGACAAAGGTCTTCTTAAATGCACCGATGTCGATGGACAGACCTGCGACTACAGTGCTGATTGTGGTGAGGGCGAAGCTTGTCACCGCAATGACTGGTTCACCTGCAACGGCTTCGATGATACCAAATGTAAAGGTGTCGACAATGCTGAGCTTAACTCCTGCAAGACAACAATCGCCGGTGGTTACACTGTCTCCAAGAAGATCAAGCTTCCGGACTACGTCTCGAACCACACTTTGCTCTCCTGGAAGTGGAACTCTTTCCAAACTGGTCAGATCTATCTCTCCTGTTCTGACATTGCTATCCAGTAAGGGGATTCCCGATTACCTGGTGTCTACATAGGTATTTATAGCAGAGAGGAACGAACCTTGACGAGGCAAGGATAAGAACTACCAAAGTCAAGAAATATTGGATCGTTCAACGCATGTCATTTGAAGCATACCTTCAGGGCTACTGTACATGTTACATACTAAGTTTCAGCAGTCTAAGATTGTTGGTTTATTAGAAAGCTCGCAGAACTGTCCATTATTTCATCAACAGATATATTCATGAATTTTGTATAAATAATGTGCTCTTTACCTGTTCGGGTGTCAGATCCGTCTTCTCGTCTAATGTTCCCCCTATGGACTAAGAGGGAAATGCCAAGCTCGAAAGTAGGGCTGCCAAGCTCAAACAGATCCTACTAGTCCTCGCTCCGGCCAATTACGGCCTGTTCCTGCAGCCTATTACGGTAAGTCCGAAGATAAGTACTCTGTAGAGTACGAAGAGTTGGCCATTCTAATATGCACGAGAGTCCAGTAGAGCTTCATAGCGGATTTTGGTCCCTTGATTTCAGAATCTACAACTCAGATGTACTTCACCGCTTGGGCAAGGCCACTTATCTTTCACTGTTTGCTCGTTTTACCGTTTACTCTCTGTTTGTTCTCTGTAAAGGTTCGAGTGTTCATTGTCGGCGCTGGGTTCGGAGGGCTGCTGTTCGCAGTGCGGTTACTCCAGTCGGGGTTTCTTCGTGCGACTGAGATCCTCTTTGTGGATACAGCAGGTGGCTTTGGGGGAACATGGTGGTGGAACAAATATCCCGGCCTAGCGTGTGATGTCGTAAGTTATACGTATATGCCGTTGTTAGAGGAAACAAAGTACATGCCGTCGCAAAAGTATGTCACCAGGCCTGAATTGAGAGAACATGCTAATCGCATTGCCGGTCAATGGAATCTCAGTGAACGGGCTTTGTTCCAGACCGCGGTCAACAAGTTGGCTTGGAATGACGAGAATTGTCAATAGACAGCCCATATCACACCACATGGCCGGTCACCCATCGCAATACAATTTGATTTTGTTATCTTGGCTACTGGGTTGCTGAATTCCACGAAAATCCCAAAATTGGATGGGCTTAAGACCTACAAGGGGAAGGTTTTCCCACAGCTCACGCTGGGACTATGACTATACTGGAGGAAGTCCAAGCAGCCCATCCATGCATAGACTGCAAGACAAAACGATTGGATTTGTCGGCACGGGTGCATCTGCCATCCAAGCGATCCCGCACCTTGCCCAGTGGGCAAAGAAAGTGATTGTATTTCAACGCACATACCGTCTGCTGTTGACAGGTGTCACAACCACTCAACTGATCACACCTGGTGGGTGAAAATGTTTCAAGGAGCCGGCCCTGGGTGGCAACGAGAGCGCATGGAGAATTCCAACGCCTTCCTCTCGAACGAGGATCCTCTCCCAGATATAGACCTTGTCGGTGATTGTTGGTCCAAAATGCAGACTTTCGGTGTACTCATCGGGAGTCATCTGGTCTTGACCCGAACCATCTGATGCGGATGCATCAACTGGACTTACGTCGCCAAGAGACAATCCGCCGTCGGGTGGAAGCGACAGTGACCGATCAATCGACTGCTCGAGTTTTGAAGCCCTGGTATCCTGGGTGGTGCAAACGGCCGTGCTTCAGTGACAACTTTCTCCCGACATTCAATCGGCCTAACGTTTCCCTGGTGGACACTGATGGAAAGGGAATCCGGGCTGTGACAGATCGAGGGATCTTGGCAGAGGACCAAGAATATGATTTGGATGCCATCATTTTTGGAACTGGCTACAGTCTTGGAATTTGACGACCGTGAAGCCTTTCTGGCAGCACACTTCAGTATCTGGGGAGAGGGGATTAAGAGTTATGTGAAGGAGAATTGAGGATTGGCGACAAACTGGCGAGTTGGCTGGACTTGACATTCAGTCTCGAGTTGATCATGTTCACACAGTTTGATTTCAAGACTTGTTGGTTTCAATGTTATTGATGTTATTGCTTTATTGAAAATAGAACCTTTACCTGGTACCTATTTCTATGGGAAGGAGCCATGGAGGCGAATCTTGATGCAGGTGCAACCGAAGACCCTGGCCCTGGACTCGAGGCCCCTGTACGGAGTACAACGTAGGACAATATGTACAGATCCAATCCACGGTACTCAAAAGATGTGTCAAAATGAATGTGTCAGTTAAACCAGAGAAATTATTAAATATTGAAAACACGAGATGTCACGAATCATAGTCAAAGGCCATGCATGTATTGAAATCCAAAAGCGGAAATTGATAATGGCAAGTAATAATATAATAAGTCTATACCGGTAATCAGATCCAGCATTGAAGGAAAGTCCTGGGGTAGTATTTTCCCCCAGAAAAACTAACCTAAGGCTGGGGGATCCGGAGACTTCTCCATGTTCTCAAATAAGTATGGAGTAGTACAAAAGTATATCTTCGGGAACTACCGAGTCCCCATATCGATGGATATTTTCCCCTCAAAATAATCACAAATCTCCGTCCTCATAGAAAGTGTTCACCGGCATCCGAGATGATTTGCTCGGCTCCCTCCATTTTCTCGTTTATTTTTCGGCCGGAGAATCCTAGTTCCTTCAGCTCCGCTGACTTCGGTCCCCATATCCCCATAGTCCACGGATATGGCCAATGTGGGTCCCTCATATTGTACCACCATTTCCGCCGAGACCACATGGCAAGTTTCCCATGAATCGGTCCCTTTGTACTCCGTAAGCCGAGCGCAGACTCGTGGACGAGGCACGGGGTAGCATTTGCTGTATCTGGCCGTTCCAGAATTGAGGTAAAGTGGGGGGAAAGGTTCGGAAGTTTAGTAGAAGTCACATTTTCCGACATCGAATAGCATGCCACACTCAAGCGCGCTGTCACGACGCAAAGTAGCCAAGGCACAAGCACGAAATTCTCCCGACAATATGCCGCTCGTTCATTTCGTGGCGATGTCCGGCACGGGACAGACTGAAAAAACTCTACCACGTGATAGCCAAGATGGTAGCCAAGATATAGCCAAGACAGAATACGGAGATGAAAGGCTCAGGCAGTTCGGGCCTCCCCCTGTAACTGGCTAGGATTCCCGTGGAGAGAACCGGATAAACTCTCGAAATACTACTTCTGCCATCAGAAATTTTTGTGTTTCTGAGAAACCCACTAGTTGGCTCGGCAATGCCCGAACTGCGAGCCATAATCACATCTTGACAGTCCTGATCGTATTTTTATTGCTTTTTTTTTCACTACACAACATACACGGCTAACAACATACACTCGGTAAAACGGTAGCAGTCATGAAACTAATTCACTATGATCATTCTTACTGTATATCCCTGCCCGTACTAACCCCATAGTCAGCTTGCCTTACGCCAAGACTGGTTTTTTCCCTTAGAGTAAAGGGGAGAGTGGGATTTTGTGGCGTTGTTAAGGTCTGTGCTTTGTACGGCTTGCCCTCAATGTGACATTGGTGTGAATATACGGAGTAGTAGTTTTTAGTCTGGTGTTGAAATGTGAACTATAGTTCCTTTCAGTGACCGTCACCCAACTCATAAATGAGCTGCCTTTTCCATTAGTAAATAAACTATAAGAAAAGAATTACCCCTAGGGGTACTAGTGGAATAAGGATAACACGGGGAAGAAAGATATGTCTGGGGTTGTGGAGTCTCAGTCAAAAGAAAAAAGGTATTCACGTGCACAGTCCCACGGTAACCAACCAATCAGAGTTGATTTCCCCGCGGACCCTAAAGTGGGTTGTGGTTTATCAACCCGAGGCTCTGTTTGGTTCTAGATGTCCAACCTACCTACATACTGTACATGTATCGAGTTTTAGTGGGGAGGATCCTTTTCACGACCCTCTTGTAATGAGACAAGGATCAGCGGATCAATTCTGGGGGTTCTAACCAATCAGACCACCTTGTCTCATGATTTTATGGCTTGGGGCCATGCAGCACTTCCCCGGTTTTCTATACTTGCCGTTTCTATCGTGTGGGCAAATTTCTAGAGCCGACTTGGCTACACGGTCATTCCAGCCGATTTCTAAGTTCCTTGTATTTTAGGCCGACAGTGACCAAGCCAAATATGGATTAGATGAGATTATATTCTTTTTCATAGTTTTGCTTTTTTTTCTCTTTTTTTTTCCCTGGGACATTGGGGGAAGGGGGAGTTTGGGGATGACCTGACATAAAATATAAATCC
>LACB01000212.1:0-45748 GCA_030142185.1 Penicillium thymicola
CCCGTGCCCCCCGCGCCCTCACTAGCATCCCGCATCCAAACTTCCGCAACAGGCCTAGCAAAAAGCGCATTCCAACCGAGCCCCGACCTAGCCAACACCCTAGCATCAAGCACGAGCAGCAAACCAGCCGGTCCATCCTCCCTCCCGAGTACACAAACAAGCAGGGATCTATCCGCAAATACCACACCGCATGGAGCTCCCAGTTCAGGTTCCGGGTCCGGGTCCGCGTATGCAGCGCAATCCTTCCGCGAACACGATACATACACATCGACACCGGGTGGATTCGCTCTCCCCGCCTTGACAGAAGACGAGTTCCAGGGAAATACACACGCATACGGATATGATGGGATAGGAATAGCAGACAACACAGAAGCGCATCAGTTACGCGCAAATACAACCACTACCACAACAGCCGCGGACCAACCCCAATTTCAATTCCAATCCCAAGACCTCCAATCCGCCTCCTCAAGCTGGAAAGGCAAAGCCCGCGCCCACGACCCAACACAACACCAACTCGAAACCGTCTGGCAGCGGCAATGGCACGAACAAACACCGCAGACAACGACTGTTTCAGCTACAGATGGCGCGGCTGTTGTGTCATTGCTATCGGATGTAACCTTCGACCCGAATTTCGAGGATCCGACGACTGTACCCGATACCGAGATTGATATTGCCGCTGCGCCGGCTCCGCTTTCTGCTGCGGAGAGGGAGATGCTTGATTCTTTTCGGAGGGGGTTGGGGTTGGATGTGGAGGGAAATAAAGAAAGAGAGAAGGATGCACGGTTAACGGGTGCGAGTCTTATTCCTGATATTGAAGTTTTTTTGAGTCAGGGGCTTGGGGCTGAGAGTGGTATTGGGAGTGGTATTGGAAGTAGGAGTGGGAGTGGGACTGGGACTGAGGAGAGAAATGTTATGGCCATGGCTACGGATTCTGGTTCAGGTTCTGGTTTCATTCCTACTTCAATCCGCGATGCTGTTTTGAGGGATATTCCTGGTGGGACTGATTGGATTGGTGCCCAGGAGACTGATATTGATGTCTTTTTGAGTCAGGGGGTTGGGGCTGGGAGTGGGAGTGGGAGTGGGATTGGAACGGGGATTGGGAAGGGGAATACTACTGCTATGGGACCTACCTCTACCTCTACCTCTACCTCTACATCTACTTCCCTCCGGGATGCTGTGTTAGCGAATCTCCCTGGTGCGGATGATTGGATCGGTGTCCATGAGAGATATCATGATGAAGTATGGGGATTTTTGCAGCCTGTGCTTGAGGATGCGAAGGCGGAGATTGAGGAGAAGGGGGTTGAGGGATTGGGGGCTGGGCAGGATGGGCCTGCTGTGAGGAGGTTGAAGATGATTTTGATGCATATGAAGGAGTGATGTACGGACCGTATTGGAGTTTATATCGAGGAGGACCAGTAGGAGGGTTGGGGTTAGTGCTCTTGTAGTAGGGCTTTTGGCTTGGTTTTGATATACCATGTACATGTATATGTAAATATTAGGCTAGATATATACGAGAGATGGTACTAGTAGGCAGTAAGTATTTTGGCTGATTGTACGAAGAAGTCTTATTGGTATCCTACCTTGGCAATTGTCGGCATTCAGGATTGGCTAGCTGTCTTCTGGTCATTGGGTGTACTAGGGCTTTCTAGGCGCGACCCTCTGACCCGACGACGGCTACGACCACAACAACTACATCAAATCCAAAACCGATATATGGTTCCAAAGAATATATTCCAAAATAAACTATGTATGTATGTTACACAAGAACTAAAGTTGATCCAACCGGATCTTAGATCCCGAGGACTGGAAGAAGCGAGCGTGCCAAAACCAGCACAAGAAACAGCAGAAAGAGACGAAACGGGGGTATGAGAGATCACACGCTGGAGGGATCATATTTCATCGAGGGAGGGAGCGGTCGTCAAGGAGAAGAGGCGTAAAGGAAGAATTTGATATAACCTCTACAGCTCCAAGCTGGGGGTCTGGCCCTTGACACGACCGATCACAGTTTGAGCAGCGTACTTGGGGATAACCTCGTCATCGTGAAGCATAGCGAACTCCTCGGTAGCATCACGACCCATGAAGTTGTACAGGGCGTTTGCGCCACCGGGGTGCTCATCGACCCAGTTAGTGAGATCGAGGATGATGCCCTTAACCACGACCCAGAGGTCCTCCTTGGAGTTGTGCTTGGCGACTTCCTCCATGGAGTACTCAGTCTCTGGGACCGTGAATGTCGCGGGATCAGGCTTGGAGGCGGGTGCCTCGGCGCCGGGAGCAGGCGCAGCGAGGGGAGCGAGGGCGGGTAAGTTTCCGCCGGTAGCGGCACTGCCCCATTCAACAGAGACCTTACCGGGGGTGTTGGGGTCGATGTGGAGGGAGATCTGACCGAGACGCTGGGAGGCGGCGGTGGAGGAGCCGTTGGTGATGAGTTTCCGGAAGAGGTGCTGGGAGGCAGAGTCACCAGCGACACGGCCGTAGACGACACAGCCGAGGAGGGAGGAACCGCCGAGACGATTGGCGCCGTGGACGCCGCCGGCGAGTTCACCGCAGGCGTAGAGGCCGTCGAAGGGCTTTTGTTCGCTGTTGAGGACCTGGGCGTGCTCATCGATCTCGATTCCGCCCATAGTGAAGTGGAGGACGGGCTCCATGAGAGCGACGTGGAACTCGTCGTTGAGCTGGAAGGGCATGTTGTGGAAGAAACGCTTGTTCCAGGGGTCCTTCTTCTTGCCGTCGGCGATGAGGTTGTACTCGTCGAAGGTCTTCTTGAGGGCTGCTTCGCCGCAACCGATCTCGGCAACGAGCTCGGCGCCGGTCATCTTCTTCATCAGGCCGCGGCCGGAGTAGTGTCGGGTGTGGAAGTCCAGGACCTTGGAGGCTTTGCTGTTGAGGATGAGACGGATGGGCCACTTGCCCTTCTCCTTTTCTTCCCACATCTTGCCGGAGACGTAGTCGCGGTGGCCAAGCTCGTCAGAGAAGCGCTGGCCGTCGGCGTTGAGGAGGAGACCACCCTCACCGCGGAGGGCTTCAGCGGCAAGGAACTTGAACTTGGCGTCTGGGTCCTTGGGGTCGACGAGACCGGTGGGGTGAACCTGGACCTTGTCCATGTCGATGCCGTTGGCACCGATGTCCATCAGCATCTTCTGGCCGTCACCGGTAGCGTGGGTGCCGTTGGTGGAGGACAGACCGAAGGTGTCTGGGCGGTGCTTCTTGAGGAGGGAGGTGTCACTGAAGTCAGCGGCGTAACCACCGGTAGCGAGAACGACGACACCGTCGACGGACTTCTCCTCGCCGTTGATGGTGTAGGTAACACCGGTGACATTGTTACCAGACTTGTTGATGGAGGTGACGTTGGCCTTCTTGACGATCTGGACACGACCGGGCTCATTATCGGCGAGGTCTTCCAATCGCTGCATCAGGGCGTAGGTGATGGCCATACCGGGGAACTTGGCATCATGACCACGGTGTGTGCGGGGGTGAGTGTGTCCTCCGAGACGGGAGACGAGGGTGAGGTCGAGGTTGAAGACATCCTGCAACCACTCGACGGCGGAGGCGGACTTGTAGGTCAGGACCTTGATTAGGTCGGGACGGGCCTTGTCACGGGCGGACTTAAGGGTATCTTCGTAGAACTGCTTGACGCTGTCCTGGATGCCGAGATCGGTTTGAGTGCGGGTGAGAGCACCGTTGATACCGGACGTGGCCTTGGTAGAGTTACCACCGAAGAAAGCCTGCTTATCCAAAACGAGGACGTTGCCACCGTTGAGGTAGATGGTGTGTGCGGCGCTGAGGCCAGAGACTGGAGAGGGTCAGCTGGAACGGAGAGAATGCGGGGAAAGGGATCCTTACGGCCACCACCGACCACAATTACTTGAGGTGCAGCCATTATATTGTGTATAGAGATGAAAGGTAAAATATGGGGAAGAAGGAAGAAAAAAAGAAAGGAACGAACGGATCTTAAAGAGAAAGGGTTTCGGGGCAGGTCAGAAGCCGACGGTCTATCGGCCGAGGCACGAAAGAATGGAAGACGTGGGGAGATGAAAGATGGGGGTACCCGCTGTAATACTAATTGCCCACCTCTGGTTTGTCTGTTTTTTATTATTACAGTCTGGGGTAGTTATCACATGTGATATGATATTCAACTACATGGATACATCTTATTAGATTCAACTGTCTAGAATGTTTCATTTTCATTTTCACATGCATCTGCGTCATTTACATTCCAGGTCTTTTCAAGGAGTTGAGGGGAAGGGAATAGACCACAAGACAGATATTACATCGGAAATGTCAACGGAATTAGTAGAACGTACTACTTTGGTACTCCATAGGTGTATTTTCTAGTATAGAAATAGACATTGAATTCCGACAAAGGTTCCTCGGTCCTTACAGTAAAGAAGTGTGAACCTCGGAATAACAATTGCGGTGTCCGAAGCTTCCGCATTCTACATGGCATGATACGTGAGGAGAAAGTACCATTACCATTTAACATTTGAATATTTGAATCTCCCTATGGATATATTCGAGACATACTATGTATATACATAGTACATATATGTATATAATACGGATTCAATATCCAAATGTATCTCTGGAAATATCAGATAGGCAACTAACTCATGGACTTTGGAAACGATCAGAAAGAGGCAAAACCAGTTGCCGGCTGAGGAACATACGGTCTCTGATTGGTGGAACAACAATGTGGAGCTGACCTAATCCGGGGATAGGAATTGCCTCAGTGGGGCTGATGATCTCATCTGTGCACCGTCTGTCCACCGGGTTTCAATTCAAATGCCGACTTTGCTCTAGGTATAGTTATACAAATATATAGTATAAACATGGAGAGAATCCTCATCAGTACTGTGGTTGACCTCAACAGATCATTTACTACAATTCAAGACCCCAACCAAAAACATCGATGCTACCCCTCAAAAATGAATTAATCCATCCAGGTCACACTCTTCGTAACCAAAAACTCATTCAATCCCTCATCAGTATTAAACCCCCCCCAGCCACTATTCTTCACACCGCCATGAGGAAGAGCTGGCTCATCATGGATCGTCATACTATTAATATGAACCGCCCTGCAACGAAGTCAGCAAAGATCCACAACTCCACGTAATCCACCCAACCAAAACCAAAACGGAATCTCGGTCTGGAACACATCCACATCCGAAAAACATACCCAGATTGAATACGTCTAGCCATCGCCAAGCCCCTCCGCAGATCTTCCGTGAAAATAGATGCCGAAAGTCCATACCCACTTCCATTAGCAAGACGGATCGCCTCGTCCTCGCTGTCGAAGGGCATACACGCCGCAACAGACGCGAAAGACTCTTCCTGCCACAGCGCCATGTCTTCCTTCACCCCGCCTAGAACGGCGGGCGCCATCCGCACCCCCGAGTCTGTAGGGACGCTATCAGCAGACCCAGAGATGAAGTGTGCACCTGCTGAGACGGCGTTGGCGATGAGGGCTTCGACACGGGTTTTGGAGGCCGTGTTGACGAGTGTTGGGGGCAGGGCTGAGGCTGCTGCGCCGGCTGCGAGGGCCTTTTGTAGGGCATCTGTGAAGGATGGAAGGATGGAGGTGTGGACAAGGATTCGGTCGGTTGCCATGCAGATCTGGCCGGACTAACACGCAAAAAAAAAATAGGGTTAGCTATTGACTTGGAATAAGTAGACATGGATACCTAGGTATAGATCCTAGGTATAGATATGCGACGTGCGTCATGCGTCATGCACAGTGGTGTTCAAACTCACATTCAAAAACGCTCCCGCCAATACTCCCTGCACGGCAGTCTGCAAATCGGCATCCTGACATACAATCGAGCTATTCTTCCCGCCTAGCTCCATAAGACAGGGCTTGAGGTTCTGACCACAGGCGCGCGCGATCTTCCGACCAACAGCCGTGCTACCGGTGAAATTGATTTTTCGCACGGCATCGTGCTCGATCATGGCATTGACAACCTCGGGGGCATCCTGCGGGGCGCAGTGGATGATATTCAGACAGCCAGCGGGGAGACCGGCATCTTCGAAGGCGCGACCGATGGCCCAGTAGCAGCGGGGAGTTAGTTCGGAGGATTTGAGGACCGTTGTGTTGCCAGCAGCGAGGGCGCAGGCTGCTGAGCGAATACCGAAGACGTAGGGAGCGTTCCTGTAGAAGTAACAATTAGCATTTTACACACCTATTCTGACTTCAGGTCCATGGATAGAAGAAGGTCAAGTTTCCTGGAACTACCAAAAGGACACTCACCATGGCACAATCCCCAAAATAACACCCATGGCCTCTTTATAAACAATCGCACTCTGTCCCTCTGTCTCAACGACAGGCACACTACCGCAGATGGATGTAATGCGACTCGCAACCTCGCGCAACATGCGCACACCAAGCGGGACAACGAACCCCGCAGAGGCACCGACATCCGCGCCCATTTCTTGACGCATATACTCGGCATTGGTATCGAGGCGGGCCTCGAGGAGATCAGCAGCTTTGAAGAGGATGTCACGTCTCACGGTTGGTTTTGTCTGTGACCATGAGGGGAAGGCGGCGTCGGCGGCTTCGACGGCGCGGATTGCATCTTGGGGTGTTGCGGCGGAGGCGGTCCAGATGGTTGTGTTAGTGTAGGGACTTGTTACGGGGAAGGTTTTGGGAATTATTTCTTCGTGGCCGTTTATTAGGAGGGGGACTGTGAAGTCGGTGGTTTGGATTGTCATGGTGGGGGATAGATAGAGGGTAAAACTAGAGGTAGAGGGATCTGGGGTATAGAATGTATGAGGGGAAAACAGAGGACAATATTGAGTCTTGGGTAAATATTACTTAGTGTTTTTAGTGTTTTTACTCTTTCACTTTACATTCTAGTTATCTCGGCTCCACCAAGTCTAAGAATTGGACTGAATTCGGATGATCTCTGCCAGGCACCACGTTGGTTGCCTGCATTGCTCAATGGCAACTATTCCGCGCTATGCGACGACTATTTGGTTATATTTGATTATATTTGATTATGCTTTCCACAATTTAGTGATCGGGCTTCATATATGAACCAATGAAGACTCATTCCAAGGTTCTTGATGTATCAATTTTCGGCACATATACACAAAACCGGCAGTTTTAGGGGGGTCCAGTGGAGTCCATTGATCAACCAATGTATGAGGTAATTGAAGATTGTGAGAACCTTGGAAGTTCAATAATAGCGCAGGGCCCACTGCGGGCAATTCCAAGGTCTTGGAAGAGGGACACTTTATCTGGTTGTCTCTGGTTATCTCAACCGCGTACGGTTTATGTTGTGCATGATATTTCGCCTATATCCTTAGCAACTGCTGTATCTGGATGTGTTCGCAGTAGTTTTTGCTCTGGTTAAACTCTGCCTAATAATTTCAGATTTTCGACGCTATTGGGATCGACATGTCAGTTTTAACCGACACACCCGGGGTGAAGAACCATGGATGAGAATCCTCGTGGCGTCGGTCTGAAGTATAATACCTACAATATAGGTATAAATGCTGTATGCTGTACTTCATGGCCTCGGAAGAATATATGAAGTATGTGTGTGGGGTACAAGGTGGGATATGGATAATCCAAAATCAATAGTTCAAGGAATATATTGTACAACATAGGTGATCGTTCAAGGCTTGCATGACTAGGCCCTCGTTCTCAGCTGGTATCAGATGGCCGATCGAAGGGATGTCCTTCCCATTCTGGTTGTTACCGACCCCCACTTGGGATCCACTGAGCTATTCTGCAAAGAAAGCATGTGTCATTGCAACAATGATGAAGCTTTACGGAGTACTCCGTGGTTACTTTGTGTATGCCATTGTCCTGTTTAACAACGCAATATCCAAGAACACAGACTAGACGGAGGGGGGTCAACTATGAATGTCACCAAATTCTCCAGCACACGTGAGTACAGTAGATCCCATTGCATCATCCACGTGGATATATGTAAGTCGGCGTACATTCCACATAAACCGAGATCTCTATCGGGACAATGATCGGCCACTAGGGGTTGCGTGTGAGTGGATAAAATAGTGGGATATGGAATTTTGAGCTGGACTAGGGTATCGGCACCTCGGACAGACCTGGATATTCGCGTGGTACAACTTTTATATCAGTGAATGCCCTAGGATTGTGTGTTTCCCATTCATTCCTTCTTTTCTTTTTTCATACATACATTGCTATTGTTTCGGTTGAACCCTACACTCTTTTACTATTGGTTTGTCGAGCGTGCAATGGCGCCAAGCACGAAGGGATGGCAGATGATTGAGATCGTTTCGGTCTTGGTCAGTCTGTGTCTAATCTCGGTGGTGTTGCGAGTCGTTGCTCGTATTCGGAGGAGAGTCGGATTCGGCATCGATGATTATCTGAGCTTGATATCCATGGTGCTCCTGGTTGCCATGTTGGTCGAGTTGATTCTCTGTATGTGATTACCCCGCCCGTGGACCGGATTGGAATTTTATTCAATACTAACTAACATCTATCACCAGGGTGTGCAATTGGAGGTAATGGAACTCATGTCATGGACCTATCTCCCCAAACCCTCATGAATTACTGGAAGGTATGTATACAGCAATTATATCCAATATAAAATAACACCAACCTAACACCACCCAGATCTTCCTCGCAAACCAATTCACATACTTCCTACTCTGCCCCTGTATCAAGATCTCCATCATCTGCTTCTACCGACGTCTCTTCGCAACCCCGATCTTCCAAAAGTTCAGCTTCGGCCTAAACTGTCTAATCGCCGCCTGGGGCACAGGAATATTCCTAGCTTGCGCAGGACAATGTCGACCCCTACGCGCATACTGGGACCACAGCGTCGAAGGAACATGTTTCGACGCGCAGGAATTCATCATCGTCAACCAAGCCTTCAATGTACTCATGGACTTCGTCATCCTCTTCCTGCCCATCCCAATGATCTGGAACCTCCACCGCGCATGGCAAGACAAGCTCGCGCTGAACGGGGTCTTCGCCCTCGGCACATTCGTTTGCTTCGCAAGTATCTACCGCATCGTCGTGCTCTTCTGGATCAATCCCACGGACCCTACTTTCACCGTCTACCAGGCAACTTTGTGGACGCACATCGAGCCTGCTGTTGGTCTGATCTGTTCCAATTTGCCGATTATCCGCGGTTTGTTCCCCGCGCTTAAGTTGAAGAGCTCGCGTAATGGAACCGGTCCTGCATATATCAACACTGATTATACGAACTCTTTGTTCTTGTCGAAGTCTAGCCCCCGCTCGCCGGATCTGGAGTATGTTAAGATGTACAATGCCCAGGTCGAGAGCAAGTCGTCGCCCGGGTTCCTTGGTGATGACCTCCATCCCCGGACTATCAATGTTCAGACGGATATTTCCATCCTTCCGGGAAATGAATCCACAACTAAACTGAATCAGTGAGGTGGGGTGCTGTTGATTTATGCCGTTACGATGTGATGATATCTTTCTTTCTTTTTTTTTTCTTGGGACAGGATGTTGGAAATAATTGGTTTATATTCCTGTGGGGAGAACACCAATGACCCCATTTATCCACTCTCTATTTTCTATGTTCTTTCCTCCACTTTCATGCTAATACGTATCCGACTTGCCACGGCGTTTCTTGCACTCGATTACCCTTATACAACTTTACCTGTCATTCTTGATATTGATATGTCGGCTTCACCGACGACTAGAATATGACTTTCCTACCTACACAATGCGTTTTTCGGGCTTGACTATACACTTCATACTATATCTTGCGTGTTTCATATTTTGTATATATATTTTATATCCTCTCTAGCATTGGTCCTTTTCGGCTGTATATAACTTGATTTTGTGTCTACTCTGATTGTTGTACCCATTTCAAGTGGTTATACATAGAAAAGTCCCTTGCACAAAGTAACTAAGATTTTTTATACCTTCGTATACACCCAAAAAGAACGTCCAAAAAGACTACCAAAAGACACGGCAAGGCCGCATAAGCGGCTACCTACATATGTATTCTTGTATCTAGTTACTCGAATACATAGAGAAGTGCGTTAGTCGAGAGACAGGCTATGAAGCAATGGATCTCGCTTTTAAACGACAGTATTTATAATTAAGTATAGCCCGCGAAGGTACAGAGGCGAGACATATCAGCAAATGGAGCTTGTCTTTCATTTCTAAGGCTGGCTAAAACGATATGCAAGAGTAGGCAGAAGGCATGAATTCGTAGATCTTTGACCTTTCATCAGATGGACACACGGACGAGACAGAGCAGACCGTTCAATGCACCATCTGGCTCGTAGCGAATTCCTATAATCAAGATATTAGCAAGAAAAACAATCTCAGAACAAAAGCAATCACATACCGGGAACTGATCAGAGATACTAGTAGCAACACGCTCTACATCCTCCGCAAGATCCTGCACACCAAGATCCCACTGCCTCAGCTTCGTCCCATTAGAAGCACCCGCCGAGGTTCCACCAAGAGTATCAGCATCAAACGAAATAACCCCATCAATTTGATCAATCCGACCACGCAGCCGTCCCTGCTCAACCATGCGCGCAGCATAAGCCTCCGCCTTCTCGCCGGCAGACACATCACCCGAAGACTGCAGCCCCAGAATCGAGCCCAGGTCATCAACGTGAATATTCTCATACAGCTTACTCGCCGCCACGAGATTGTGCTCGATAACCGCCTTATCGAGAACAGTCGTACCGTCAGCCGTAACAGCGAGCTGGTGCGGCGCAAGTTTATTCGCAAACGCGGCGACTTCGTAAGCTGTCAGGAGTCTGTCCAGGAACATCTTCTCCAGGATACCGAATTCCTCAACGGAGGGCGTGCGGTCGTCTTTATAGAGACGGGCGAGGGAGCGGGAGCGCTGCGGACCAGCAGGTGCAAGGACGGCACAGCGGATCGCAGCGGATAGCGCCGTCAGACGGTCTCCTTCGTCGACGCCCGGAGCGAGACTCACGTTAAAGTATTCCTGGGCGGCATCGAGGAAGCGGCGACGGGCATCGAGGATGCGGGCCTGGGATAGTTGGAAGTGGAGCTTTGCATCGTGGTCTTCTATTTTGGAGGGGAGATTCTTGATGCGGTTGAGGAAGGCTTCGGCGCTGGTTGTGTCGTCGTCTTCGAGGTAGTAGCGCACGATGCGGATCCAGAGGCGGGCTTTTGCGGCATCTGAGACCAGACGCTGCGAGCTGTCGATGTGAATGCCCTGTAGGGCGCGGGCGGCGGCTGTATATTCTTCCTGGGATTCGTAGGCTTCTGCGAGGATCTCGCGAATCTGCGAGTCTTGTTCTTCGACTGAGGCGGAGCGAGTGTGGAGGAGGGTGATGGCGTGCTGGCCGACTTTTATCTTTGTTTCCGGGGTGACGGATTGGAGGACTGTGATGAAGGCGTCGAGGAGGGGGCGGGCTGCGACGATGCTCACTTCTTCGCTGAGGATTGAATCGAGGAAGTAGACTAGGTCTTGGGCGAGTTCGTGGCCGGTGGAGGTTGTTACCATCTCATTGAGGATATCGGTGTATTGCTGTAGCTTTGTTGGTTGATGTGGGTTCGTTTCGATGCCCGCTAGGGCGTTGGTCATCTTTTGGGAGGCCATGGTGGTGGTTGAGTGAAGGAGAGGTGGCAGAGAGAGTTGCTGTGAACGCGGAGTGGTGGGGACGACTGTTATCGATAAGAGCTGGCTTGGATGTATATAAACAGAGACAGGGCCATGGAGCTAATTTAATTAGGACAAAACATAACTAGGTAAAATAGGTCTTACAGAGCACAGAATTATGAGTATATAGAGCTAGAAATGGTTTGTCCTCGGTTGCCTTGGGCCTCGCGATCGAGGTGGTTTGCTATTGATGCCTTTACTTCTTAACCACTTAGTTATAGTTTGCTCTTCAATTCTCGTACATAGAATAAATCCTGCATGTAATTTCACCCAACACACCTATTTGGGCAGTTTATTCTCCCACCTCAGTGATCATATGTGTAGGGGCGCCTTAATAACAGGATAGACGGAGTGGTAGTTATGCTGTTCCGGTGGAGCCTTGATCAGATCCATCCTACCCTCTTAAGTTCCTCGAGTCAAGAAGGATTCTGGTTGTGACAATTACGATAATTATTAATACAACTCGGGGCAACCAAGTTTGATGACAACGTAATATACAAATTGACGTTGCTTTCTAGGATGGAGGCGTGGCACTAAGAACCCAGAACCCCAGGCCCTAACAACACCAGCGCAGGGACTCCTAGCAAACGTGTCTTCATTACCTTTGCCTATTGTATCTCACACGTGTGATCTATAACTAGCTGCTGCCTTGTTGTTATATCCGGTTTGTAGGTGCGCCGAAGACGTGGAAACGACATTCTGGAGTCCGTGCAAAGCCCTAAGATTCTCAATAGTTATCTTACTCCAACCTCAAAATTGCTGTCAAGTTACCCCGGCTGCACTTGAAACACTCGTTTCTACCCCTGTGTGTGATGGGAGATCCTACGTGAAAAAGAGCTTCAATACCCACAACCAATGTAGTCCTCTCGGTATGTGAATTGGTAGGTGCTATTAGTATATGCAAATAGCAACATATAACATACTCAAAGCCGGCAAAGGGATGATATTTAGTAGCAGGATAATTGTCAAGTATGGTGATTGTTATGACACTGGTAGAGATGAAGGTTACTGGAGGATGAGTTGAGAAGGTTAGTAGGTTTCGCTCAGTTGAATGCTCCGGTAAATAAATGCTACCTAGAAAGTTAGTTATGACCCCAAGCCTCATTTGGGATCTGATTATAGTTGGGCCTATAAATTAAGCTGTGCACCTAATGCTACGAGGTTCGAAAAGCACATCGTCATACACGCAAAGAGAGCTGGCTCTCACCGCCTACCACGTCGGGTTGAGTGAATAGCTCCAGACTTGGGTGGCGCGGACTTTGTCACTCAAACGCGCTTTTCGCTCCATCCACCGCTTTCTCTCCTGATAAATTCAGTGCCCCTTCGACAGTCGCATTCCCTCCACCATCACTTCCTCTGAAATTTGACCGTCTTCGAGCTATCCTGCACCCAATATGGCGCAGGTCAAGCAAGACCCGGATCGCCCGTACTTCAAGCAAGACCCCGACAGCAAGGATATCGTCCTTGGGGACATAGAGGAAGAAGATCTCTACGAAGATGCTGGAGACTTGGACTTCACGCAAGCAGGTCAGAACGTGTGGCTCTCCCGTCTGCCTCGGTCGCTGTGGGAGCACTGGGCCCACCTAGACGATGACGAAGAGATTGAACTTGGTACCATGAGGGTGGAGGGTACACCGAACGACATCAAGAGGGTAAGTGGAAATAAATGCGCATGCAATGTGTCTGGCAGATTCTGATACCCGTCCGTTTCTCAGGTCAGTTTGCGCATACATGATCGCCCAGATAATCGAGAGATTCCCAAGGACTACACACTACAACGTCAAACGGTCGACCCGTCCGGCACCGGATCACACCTCACCCACAATACGTACCTCTTCACCGAGAAGGATATCCCCGGTGTCGAGAACCGCATGGCTACATTTGGCGAAACGCGCTCGGTTCTGTATGAAGCCCAGAAACGTGAAGCGAAGCGGCGAGAGCAGGGAAAAAGATGGGAGCCTTATGTGCGAAAGACAATACCGAGTATGTCCCATTGCAAAGATGGCGAGTTCAAGTTACTCACAATTCTTAGAACACACTGCCCTCGCCGGCGCGGTCAGTGAAGAATTCAATTGCCTTCCAGTGGAAAATGAAGAGTTCCGACGGATCTCCGAGAAGCGAGCGCTGGAAGCTCTGAAGCCTCGAAAGGAAACCGTCTTCATTGATAAAATTCCCGGGAAGATCATCCAGGCCCGCCATGCTCTTCCCACCGAAAGGGGACAATTTGTGGTAAGTTTTCTTGCATTTCTGTTTACGTTTGAGGCTAGATTACTCACTTCGCCTGCAGCAAGCCACACGACCTACCAAAGGAAAATCCCAAGAGAACAAGTCCACCCGTATGCCACAAAACGAGCTTCTGGATCTTATCTTCCAGTGCTTCCGCGAATTCAAATACTGGCCCTTTAAGACACTCAAGGCCCGATTGGCACAGCCAGAGGCCTATCTCAAGCAGACTTTGGAGATGGTTGCACACCTTGTCAAGGCTGGTGACTTCGCTATGACTTGGGAACTGAAGCCCGAGGCAACCCACAGTCAGTACTCGAATGCGATGAACAATGCAAAGGCAGAGTTGCCACCGGGAGCCGACGATCCTTTCGAGTCAGAGGATGATCCAGCTTCTGGACTGGATCAAGACGACATTAAATTTGAGGACGTCTAAACAAATACAGACAGATAACGGCTTCGATATGTTGCATAAGCAGGGTCCTGGCGTTAAGGCTTTCAAGGAAAGGAAAGGCCGGGTTCAATTCGGAAAATCGTCCCAAAATGGAATGAACAAATGAATTACATACAATGTTGGACTTGGTCCTGAACAATAGTTCCTCCGATTGGTATATTTGAAACTCAAATCCACAATGACCGCTTTTGAGTATCTTTAGCCTAGTTGGAAGCTGGTTTCATCAAAAATGTAGACCTTTCTTGTTGAGAATTGCCTCGTCGATCCAACCATTCGTTAGGCTAATATTGTCGGTCTGGATGTCGTTTATTGACTGGCTTCGGTGTAAGCTTTAAATTGTTCGCAAGGCATGTGATAAGGCAATATGTCTACATATTGTGAACTATAGCGGTAGTGTGTCTGCTTCCATGGGGAAGATTTTCAGCAAGAATTTCATTTACAGATTGCTTGGCCATTGCTAGTTTAAGACAGGGAGTATATATTAACAAGTTTATGGGTATTTCAAATAACAATGGTTTTCAATCTTGAAGTTCTACTTATACGTGAGGTGTGGAGTACTTCGCTTGTGATTGTGAAGTCGGGAGTGGGGCTGCTTTCTAGTGATGCTAATATTAAGCACGAATGCTGAAGGGAGCTTTCTTTGACCTCAGATAACTGCACATGCCCCGAAGAGGCGTTTTCCTCTTTCAGCTTACTCGATAACTGACTGTTTAGCCAGATGGTTGGTGACGTACCTCGTCAACCTGAGCACGGACCTCTTCGCCACTTAGTCTTTGATGCCCGAGGCATAAAATGTATACAAACACTGCAAACCAACTTCTCGGATCACACCAGCGCTAAAATGGGCGCGTCTGCTGCTTCCTCCGCATCACCGGCTCAGATCTTCTTCTAACATGCGCCCCCAGCTTTTGATCTTAATCTGAAAAACACTCAGATCTCTGTATCTGCTATACACTTACCTTATTTAGCTTCAGATAGTCACCATGAGCGAAAACGACGATCTCCTGGCCAAGATCGGCCAGCTTGCAGGTGCGCTCAATATCAGCTCACTATCGACACAAAGCTAACCTGAAAAGGCCAAATTAATAGACATAAGACACAAGATACTCAACCGGCTGATCACCAGTCTCAATATGTGTCTCGCCATACCCCTTCTCACCCAGGATGGGCCCCATACTACCGGGGGCGTGGCCGAGGACGTCGAGGAGCAGCTGCTCCTCACCGCCACCGTACGCTTGTTTTGAACACAGCGGGCACCGGCTCAAATACTAGTGCAAACTCCTCCCCCGCCCCGATAAGTGGCAATGAGAGTGCAGCGGTTCCGGCGCCATCTTCGACTGGCAATGGCTGGGTTGTAAAGCATGATCGCCACATGCAGCTGATCAACCCTGCCGTCTACGATCGGAAAACACAGGACAGAACAAAGGATATGGAACGAACGCGCAAGCTTAAAGAACAGAAAAAAACCGAGTACGAAAAGGCGAAAGTACTTCGATATGCACAGAGTCCAGGTGCCAACGCGATGGTCTCCACCACTGCAAATCCTGCAGCTGGCCATCAGATTCTTGTCAATGATGTTGCTTTCAGGGTTGCAAATGGCGGAAGCAAACTGATTCGTATTTCGAGTGCGTATTTTTCTTCGCTCTTCGCCTCGAATTTGCTTACCCTTCATAGATGACCCCAGTACTGCCAACAATACCCCCAAGCGCGTCACAGTGGCCGATGTATCCTTTGTGCGAAGCAAAAACGGAAACCTGCACCGTCTCGGTGCTGTGGCTATGAAGAAGTAAGTTTTTATTTTCACAATAGCTACGTTTATACTGACCTTGGCATAGGAACCACACCGTTAAGAAACGCGGTGAGCTTTGCAAAAGATTTACAACAACCGGTATTTTGTTTTCCGACGGGCCATACTGCCATGTTCCACACTATTAGCATGTCCAGAAACTAACTCTGTCTTTCCAGGCACATGCTACAAAGGCCCAACTTGCCAATTCGTCCACGACCCCAGTAAGGTCGCTATGTGCAAGGACTTCCTCCAGACCGGCCAATGTGCCGCAGGTAGTAGCTGTGATCTATCCCATGAGCCCTCGCCCCACCGCTCCCCTACCTGTATGCATTTCCTTAGAGGACGCTGCGCCAACCCGGAATGTCGCTACGCCCACGTCCGCGTGACACCCGGTGCTCCCGTCTGCCGCGCCTTTGCAACACTAGGATACTGCGAGAAGGGCGACGCATGCGAAGAGAAGCACGTCCACGAGTGCCCAGACTATGCCAACACCGGCACCTGCCACAAGAAGCGCTGCCAGCTGCCGCACGTCGACCGCGCGGGCCAGATCCGCAAGGCTGCCGCAGCTGCTGCTAGTAAAGCTGATTTGGGTGAGGATGACTCTGACCCGTCTAGCGAGGAAGAGAACTATGACGCGATCGATTCGGACGATATTGACTCGGACGCGTTCGATGACACGCCCGAAGAAATTATCGAAGGCGTGGATAGCGGCGAGATGTCGCAGCAGCAAGACTTTATCCGCTTCTAAATCCTAAATCCTGCCATTTGTAGTCGATTGGATAGTTGTCTTGCTTTTCCTTTTGCTTTCCCCATACCCGAAAAGATGTCGATAGCATTCAGTTGAAAAGGAATTGAAAAAAGAGAAAAAGAACTTGAAATTGAACATTTTACTTGAAGTTTTTCCTGCACGTGTACTTAGCTCCTGAGGTTCTACATTTGTTGATTATAGTTGCACATGTCAACATGGTGTTGGATGTACTTCGGCAACCAACCCGTGCCGAGCCATGTGATAGTGATAGAATCAACTGTAGGGTCCATGTCCTGCTGACTGGTGACATGAACTATGAAGTTGTGTGACCATAGAGGAATGTATAAACCACACTAGTTATTGCATGATGTTTGAGAGATAAATGAACTCTATTGAAATCCGCACCCCAGGATATCCTTCCGAGACCTGCAAGGAACCCCCAGTCCGTGGACTCTGTTGAAGCCACAGAGGAAATATTGGAAGTAGGTTGAGCAAGACATAGCCAGGGCCTAGAATATCTTTGTTTACTTGTTGACAGTTGTAACGTATACATACATGTTTTGACTCTGTGGCTGCTATATTAGTGCCCTGAGATTGCCAAGTGTAGACGTGGAGGGGTATATCAGATAGCACCCGGCGATATAGGCAGCAACGATTCGAATTCGGACCTCAAATAGTACAACTGAGAGCACGGAGTAGAGCCGTAGACAAAGTCGAGTTCAAGTTCAAGTTCAAAACATCTACAAATATGTAGCATCGTGATCAACGCCACTGGTTCTATTGGGTAAGTCGACAGGGTGATACCGAATGAAGTCAAGCACTTCCTTGTGTAAACGCGCAACAGAGGCTAGATCTAGCCAGGATGAATAGTACATAACTACATAGGAACCAAGGGATGTATTGTTGGTGGATAGTTGGAATAATCCTGGGCTCTTGACAATCCTGCGAACTATGCATCACAAACACTTGAAAACATCGGCGGCTAAGTCAAGCCACACATCGACCCTTGTCTATCAACACCATCTTGTGTTGGGGTTGACTCTTGATCTTCTTGTATCATGAGATTAATCATTGTACTAAGTCGGAATCGTCTGTTGGACTTTAGTGCAGAACAGATAGTCTTCTCAAACCAAGACAACGAACGTCATCGGACAAAAGAATGTGAATCCTTCAGACCAGAATAGTAGCAGAGGAAGACAGTCTCTCTGACGAGAGCAACATTAGGACGAGATAGTGACTTAGTCCGTCTGAGATACTGAATAATAGCCTCATTGCCCCGATATTGCGATCATCGTAGGTCGTTGGTCCACCTGTGGTCAACTCATTTCGCCGACGTGTTAGCTAGCCATACCGCAACAAGCGACAGAAACTCCCAAATCCTCTCATCCATATCTCGCCTTGCTACAGAAATGAGTCATTGAAACGGTGAACAAAGCTCTTCGGCATAGAGATCAAGTGTTCTTTCCCGATGGGTCCAAGAAAAAGAGGGATTCCCCGATAGGCAGACTATAGACACGAAAAACGTCAACGAATCCCCAATCCGGCATGTGGAGCATAACAGAAGCCCATTAGTGAGTATCTAGTGGCCCACTCGCATCCAATCCTACGCACTGAGTTACCCCCATATGATGTGCCCAATGTACCCGGTGCACGGCATATCAGGCAGGTACATGTTCAAAGTGAGGCTTTGAGATCATATGCGGCTTAGCTTAGCTTGTGCCGAAGATATGCTTTAGAGACCCTTGGGCACATACAGTGTACGGTGTACTGAAGGTGTATGGAGCTTTGCAAGAAGTGGATCAGTGACTACATGAATATTAGAATAGGAGTGGAGGGGTGGACCTGCCATGGCCTTCTAGCTTGTGCAAAGAAGGTAGATCACTAGTTTCATTCTGAGTCATATGCCAAAACAGTGGTTTCAGCTTCACCGCAAGGAAGGGCGAAAATATTAGTCTCGCATTGCGGAAGGTGTAGGGTGCTGAATGTATTGGGTTGTACATAACCGAACTACCATGATACTGGTCTCAGCTTCTCGGATGGCTGTAATGTATGTTAGAGTAGCGTAATTAATGAGGAGAAACAAAAAGTCTCATCGGGTACCTTGCACTCAGAATAATTGTTTGTCTATGACTAATGTAGCAATGAACCCATGAACGGGGTGACCGATGGCAGACTGGATCTCCATTGGACAGACTCGGCTTTTCACCGCCAGATCTTATCCGGGCTAACTTACCCACCCGCACTCTTGCCGCCCAGGTGACAGGCCTATCATTATCACAGGCTCCGTGCTTTGTACTATGTATAGACTGCGAACAGACTCAGCGGTTGCCGCCGAGGGGTTTGTGCCCCCGGGGAATTGTCGAGACGAATCGACAGGAACAGGAACCGGGTCTGCGCTTTGGGCGGCAAGACTCGACATGGGGCTGATTGAACTATGGAGGGGAAAAAAGGAAAAGAAAAGAAAAGAAGAAGACAGCCCAAGTTTAATTCTGGTGTAATTTGGAAATTCTGGTATATTGAGGTAATAAATTAGGGGCGTTCACCCTGCGGCGCTGATACAGGTCGGAAGGCACCCGTCAAATACGATGGCATCATGTCCCCTGCACTCCGCATAGTAGATCAGTAATTAAATCTGGTCTGTGAGCCTGTAAGAATTGTAAAGGTGGCTGCTGCAGCCATATGGAAGCTGCAGAGAGAGCTGCAAGTAGATCACGGCAAGATTAACAAGATCAGGCGGGTGGTATGTTCGACCCAAGCTCTCGCTCCAGGCGGAGCCTTACTTACCCTCCAGGGTAGTTCCATATAGGGATTTTGATTTTGGAGGGGTGAGATTGTCATCTGGATGGACGAGTGATCAGTACATGGCATCTGTGCTTTCCTTTTTTTTTTTTAACTTCTTTTTTTTCATCCATGGTCGACCTAACAGTGGATCCGCGGGCCGAGCCCGTACCAGAGATTCATTCTATAGAAAAAGTATCCAAAACCATACGGGAAAGGAAATAATAACGAATCCCCAAAATAAGGAAGAAAACAAAGGAAAAACAAAACAAAACATCAAACGGCCATGGATGGCAGCCCAAAGAGATCGTCACACTGACTCGGGAATGATTGGCTGTTAGCGGCGGATAGAAAGGAGGATGACATCTAGACTGGACATCTGACCATTCACGGGTGATGAGTTTAGTACATGAAAGGTACAGAAAAATACTTAAAAGCACTTGCTTTAAGTAGACGTGCAGGTCAAGTTCTAAGTAGCAAATAGTATTCTACCTAAGCGCCGTGAATAAGGTATAGCACAGACCATATACTCCCCACGACAGGGATTGTCTCAACCCGGCGGAACGAGGATCGATCGATAGGCTATCGTTTATCGATAAGCACAGCGTCTGATTTCCCCCACTTGAGATTTTCTTTTTGGTGATGGCCTCGAGTTTACGGAGTACATTATACAGGAGAGAAAAATAGGCGAATGCTGTATAGAACATTAGTGTACATACTCTGTACTAATATTGCATAGCCAGTTATTACTCCGTACCTGTAAACAAGTAAATAATTATCAGCATTAGCATCGAGACTGGATACTAAAAACAAAGCTCAAACAGAGAAAAAGAAATCTTCCACGAAAATGAAAATAAAAACTCAAATAGAAAATTCAAGCCGAAATAACCAAAATACCAACCAAAATAATCAAACATCAACAGATGCAGGTCTGCCCAAGCAAAACAATGCAGCCAATAACGGAGATGCTGTCCCGGGGGCCACTCTTGCACTCCCGCGCAGACCGCTGGATGAGTACTGGGTACTTGATCGACAGCCTATTCTCCATCACCTACATCGGTACTCGGTACCTGTGGGTACAATGTCAACCGCACGAGCACTGCGTCTGCTCATACATAGTCTGCATCCCCCCCCTCGGAACTAGATCAGTATATTTCCCCCCTCTACACAATTTATATCGCCATCTTCATATTCATTTCTACATTTTCTACCTACTCATTTCCCTCTTTGGTGGTTTAGTTCCTCTATACCAATTTCTCTATAAATCATCTTCTTTCCCCCGCCCCACCCCTCTCTTTTACACACACACACACACACCGCCTCTTCATGATGGCACAATATTTCCAGTCTGAATTCTACCAACAATCACCTTCGACGTTAGACGTAACACCGGAAGACGACGAGATGAGTGTGTTGGACGACAAGATCCTGGACCCAAATTCCGAAGACCATCCCGACAACCGTCGCGCCTCCTACGATGCTCCAGATGCCTACTCACATCGGGATTCCGTCTGGTCAAACTACTCAAATACTAGCTCCAGCCAGTCTCAGTCAAATTCGCATTCGCAAATCAGACACGCCATGCTGAACTCAACGGGTGCCTCATTCATGCCCGTCGACGGCCCGCAGTCGGTTTCCTACCCGCAGGGATCGTGGCCCATGCCGCGCACCGATTCAGGCTCATGTACTCCGACCGTGAGCTATGATCAGTATCCTCCCAATGGAGATCAGAGTGCCATCACTCCTTTCTCTGGTGGTGCGGTTGGACCCGTCGGCGCTATGCCCATGAACTCTATGCCGTACCGTGGAGGTATGGCATTTGCGACTCCTGGCAGTGTCGCCATGTCACCGCAATCAAGCCAGGGTTGGATGCCAGCGCCGATGGACCTCGCTGAAGCAGAGATGCACTCGAGGAAGAGCCCGAATTACCGGATTGCATTGCCGTTGAGGCGGGGAGATGGGATTCGGAAGAGAAATTCCCGAATTGAAATCTCCCCCGAACTGAGCTTGGCTAATATCGACGAGGCTATCCGGGAGTGCACGGACGAGGAGAAGAAAAAGGAACTCAAGGCAAACAAACGACTGCTGCGGAATCGGGATGCAGCGTAAGTGGAGATTCATACGTCGAGTTGGATTTAGTGCTAACCCTACTACTTCAATAGCCTGCAATCTCGTCAGCGCAAGAAGAAGGAAGCCGAGGGTAATATAGAAAAGCTCAAGCAAAAGGATGAGATTGTCGCCCAACAGGCCGCAAAGATCGCGCAACTGGAGGAAAATAACCAGAATATGCAACGGGCCATGAAAACCCTGGAGTATGAGAATCACCAGTTGACTGCCTACAACAGGCAGTTGACCGAGCACATCCAACGTCAGGACATGGAGAAAGATGAAGCTACCCTCAGACACACGCGGGAGACCGCCAATCTGTTGAAGAGGAACAGCATGCAGGATGAGATCATCAAGCAGCTGGAGCGCGATGTCAAGCCCGCTCAAGAAAACCTGCCTGGCGACTTCACCGGCTTTGAGAACCCCACCATGGAAAACCCCTCATGGGACGACTTCTCAATGGTTACTGGACCCCCCTTGCAACCGGAATATGTTCAAGCTCCCCGTCCTCAGGTTAGCCAGCAGGTTAAGGTCCCGGAGAAATCTAGCAACGGATCAGACCTGCCGATCAGCTGGAACGCCTTCTACATGTTCCTGCTTGTCGGTGCCTTCTTTGCCTCAAAGAGTACCTCCCTACCGGGCCGCTCGCTGCCCCAACTTTCCGAAGAGTACCGGGCCGAGTCAGCCAACGTGCTGAAGGCCGTGCTAGCCTCGTCACCTGGACACGAGCTGACCCACCCCCACTCCATCAATCAAGCGACAGCCACCGGACCTGCACCGGCAACCATCAGCGGTATGGAAATGGCGCAGATGAGCTCTGTGCAATCCGTGCCCTCGAATCTAGACCATATGCATAACACGCTCGTCATGCCGACAGAGGAACAGGAGCGCCAACAGGTGTTTGCAATGAATGCCGACCAGTATAACTCCTTGACAACGTTCGAGGATGATGGAGACTTCAAGCCACAGCAGCCATCTACTCTGCAGCAGGCGTTTGCTGCAATGCGGGATACCGCCGCGCAGCAGAGTCGTATGCACTCCGCTTTATCTTCTGATGTTTATTCCAGATCATTGATGTGGGACCGAGTGCCTGAAAAGGTTGTTCGGGACTTCCGCCGTATGGTGCAGGGTCATGGTTATGATACTCCTGTCAAGGAGGAAGGTATTTTCCACCCTTGAGGTTTTCCTTTCGGGATTAGGCTTGCGACTTTCGACACAACCGTATTTCTTTTGGATTCTTTTCATCTACCTTTGTTGCGTTTCTTGCGATGTCCTCCTTGGGATAGTTGCTTGATCCAGCCCTTTTTTCTTCTACTTTTCTGGCATATCTGCGATATCCTGATTGGGATTGTTGCTTGATTTGTCACCTTTTTCTTCACCTTTCTTGCATTTCTTGCAATGTCCTGCTTGGGACTTTTGCTTGATTTAGCCCTTTTCTCTTCTTCTTTTTCTTCTTGAAAAATACGGGCTAGCAATGGCCCTTGAAATACTAGCGTGCAACGATAGATCACGCAACACCTTTTATTCTTCTCTTTGTGTATCTATTTCAATGTGTTTTCTTTGAGTTCAGTCCCAGGGTCAGGTTCACTCGGGCACAGGGGGCTTTTGTTTAGCGATGCGATGATTTTAGCGATTGGCTTCGGAGCGTGTTTCTGTTTCTTGTTTTGACTGATGGGAGGGGGAACTATATTATACGAACGACAGGGTGTGAACCTGAATTATGTGTTTATGTGTACAGACTGGGGATCCTCTCTGCAAGGATGGGATGAGATCTTGGCATGGGATACGAGAAACGAAACGAGTTATGAAGAAACCTTGCATGTGGCGATTGCATCCAACTGTGCTTATTATGACTTGTTTTATGATCTATGTCTTATGTTACTTTGTTTAGCGATATGGGCTAGGATAGTCTCAGACATCGGTGATGGAAATGGGATGGGATGGTCTCGTGCTTTCAGGCTGGATGAACTTGCTTTTTCATGTTTCCAAATGTTTTATTTTAGTCCTCAGCCCTTAGTTCCTGGAAGTTTAAGTCTAGACTCAGCATATGACTCGCAAGGTAGTCTTAGCCTGAGTGATTTTGTGCTGAGCCCACAAGTGGGCGGCTGCAACGCGAACCGCCGTGATGAGGAAAGGACAATGTGATGTCTCATTAGGTGACATGAACTGCTCTTGCGATGTCATTTATATTATTTGATTCATTATTGGGTCGGCTTTTGCCGACTCAGTACGGAGTACATCAACGAAAGCAAACCGGGGAGGTCCGTCCATCATATTGAGATTACACTTCTATTCATGTCTCTAAATGTACCAATGCGACCATGGGATGACCTCTAGGCTCAAGCCACTACGCAGAAACTGCCCTTTTGAGTAATATCTCCTCACAAAGAATCTGCGATGCCGGGGGTTGACGCACGTGTAATCTATGTTCAGGGACCTTGGGGGAAAATAATGACACTAATACCCAATCACCACCATGAGATTTGGCCCACTGACAAGACTCGCGTCGAATGCTTACTTCGCCCCAAGCTTTGACAAGAAATTACCCGAGCCTTGGTTTTTTTTTAAAAACGTGTGTAGGGCTGATGGTTGATCCCGTCTGGGCATTTGATATCCGGCAAGGGGCACAGAAAATCCTTAGCTCTTAGCACAATAGTACAATAGCAGCACACCACGCAGATCAGGGATCCTGAACATTAATCAGGTATTGTAACGGTCTCAGAAGTGCTAAGTCGCTTTGAATACCCTAGCCCATAACGTAACTAGTCATGGAAAATACAAGCTAACTACGCTACTAACATAATCGGGACCGCAACCTCCCAAGGTCCTCACTACAACGGAGGACCCGAAGAAGCAAGCTAAGAGGTATTTTCTCAGATATAAAGCAGTCAGACAATTCCTTCATATCCCAGGATAAGATCGTCGTATTTAATTTCCCCCTTCTTCGAGCTTTTATTTGGGCTTCTCCCATCCAACCTCGGGGCACGATCTACCAAAATAATCTGCCAAGATGTCTTTCGATCCTCACAATGTCGACCTGGATACAGCCGACCCAACTGATATTGTCTGCTACATCAATAGCGAAGGCAACGAATACAATGGCCAGCTAGGCGCGCGAGTCTCCGCCATCTTCGTGATCATGATCATCTCTTCAGCAGCAACCTTCTTCCCCGTGTTAGCCCAACGCGCACCACGCCTACGCATCCCCATGTATGTCTACCTCTTCGCCAAATACTTCGGCGCAGGTGTAATCATCGCAACAGCCTTCATCCACCTTCTCGATCCCGCATATGGCGAAATCGGTCCCAACACGTGTGTCGGAATGACAGGTCACTGGGCAGACTACTCATGGTGTCCGGCAATTGTATTGACCTCACTGATGGGCGTTTTCCTCATGGACTTCGGTGCCGAGCGCTGGGTCGAGCTCAAGTACGGTGTCTGTCGCGAAGACCCAGAGCCCATGATGTCGACTGGAGGTGAGGTACGCCGTGTTGAGTCGCGTATTTCAGCTCGCCACGCAGATGACAAGCAAGTCAAGGAGGTTGAGTCGCAGACTAGCGAGTTGGCGATCGAACGCTCGGTTAAGCAGCAGCTTGCTGCGCTGCTGATTCTGGAGTTCGGTGTTATCTTCCACTCCGTAATCATTGGTCTCAACCTTGGTGTCGCCGGTGATGAGTTCGCTACCCTTTACCCTGTTCTGGTCTTCCATCAGTCCTTCGAGGGACTTGGTATTGGAGCCCGCATGTCCAGTATCCCATTCAAGAAGGGAAGCTGGTTGCCATGGTTCTTGTGTTCCGCTTACGGCCTCACCACCCCGATTTCCATTGCTATTGGTATTGGTCTGCGCACGACTTACAACCCTGGATCTTTCACTGCCAATGTTGTCTCCGGTGTGCTGGACTCCATCTCTGCTGGAATCTTGATATACACTGGTCTCGTTGAGTTGCTTGCTCGTGATTTCTTGTTTGACCCCCACCGCACTCAGGACAACAAGCGCTTGGCATTCATGGTGGTGACCATGATTCTTGGTGCTGGTATCATGGCTCTGCTTGGAAAGTGGGCTTGAATTAAAATGGAGTTGGAGATCTGAAGATGGTGTGTGTCTTTGTTGACAGATGTGTGAATTGTACGATGGTGAAACTGTGAACTGTGATATTGAATATATATTGGTTATAATTGGTAGTATAATTGAGGTTCGAGACAAATGATACCCAAGGTGGGCTGGTTTTGTGATATTCTTAGAGAGAAACAGTAGAGGTCAGTGACCTTCCAACACCCCCCTCGACTAGTAGTATAGTCAACACCAAAGCTCCAAACTTCCTTCATGAAGAAAAACCAGTTTTGTGACTTGCCATTACTCCCCCTTTTTTTGTATGCAGATCAAATTTCAAATTTCACAGAGCACTTTTATAGACCACAAGGCCTATTTGTGCAACGAATCGTTTAAACATAATCTTAGCGAGGGGTTGATCGTCGAGAGGCAGCATCTAGATCAGATGAACGATCTCTCGTTGTGGGGACATAATTTGGATTAGGCGAGCCATCCGGAACTAGATCTAGATGGGCGAAATCCAAGCGAAAATCCTGATTGACAACCTGCCGGGAAGCAAATTGTGGCTCCACGAGAGCCCCCGATCCACCTGCTTCAAAGTGGACACCATTATCCTCCCGTTGTGCCTCCACAAACCTGCCAAGACTACCCGCCATCTCAGCATCGTCGTCGTCATCGGTGAGCTCAAATGTATCGGGATTGGGAAGAGGGTAATAAGACGGAATGTGGAATGAGTGATCGTCGGACAGAACATTGATATTTAGAGCGTTGTTTTCTAGAACTCGGTGTTCCAAAGTCGTAGGGCTTGACAGGTCGAGAGGTAGGTTTGCCGGGGCAAAAGCTATACCATCAAGACCATCTTCAACAGATGGCGGGGGGTGGAGAGCGAGAATCAGACCGAATGTTAAACGGGCTTTCGAAAGAGACTGTATGCACTCCATGTTCATGCTCGTGAAAGAGGGCATTCGCAAACGAATTGTTGTACTTTGCAATTGGATCTCCAGCAAGAGACCCTTGCTGAGGTGGTGGGTACGATGCCGGAGTAAAGACCGCATTAGCAGTGCGGGGCTGCTGATTGATCAGATGAACACGTCCCTGGTTGTCAACCTGGCCTATGATCTGACCTGGCTGGGGGACAGCCACCTGCTGGAGAGGTTGTTGTTCTTGCGAAGGCTGTATGACAGCATTTGCAGAGGGGTTGTTCTTGAGGAGGCAGTTTTTGGAAAAGTTGAATGATAAAAGATGGAAAGATAATGAGGAATGATGGTAGTGGAGTTGAAGAAGAAGAGATGATGGGAAATGATGAATGGTGAATGTATGAATAGGGACTTGGGGAGGATGAGGAGAAAGTGAGGTCAAAGTGAGAGTTGTATTGAGGAATTTTGTTTGGTGGCCATTGCTTGTCGCATCATGTCCATGGGTTGACGCAGCGTTATCCCGTACATGAGCTGATGGACAATAGATAATATTGTCTTTACGGTCGGAAGACTGCTTCTTCTTTTACTTCTGCTTCTTCTTTTCGTTAGAACTAGAATCATCGGAGATGTAGTCCTTGGTAGACGACGACGAAGTAGTTGCATTTGCCAAAGGATACGAAGGGTTGATAGAGCGATTGTTCTTCTCTCCTTCAACAAATTTAACATACACTTTATCTATAAAGGTAGCATCTTTCTCATTAACCTTTAGGTTTTGAAGAAAGGCGTGACAGCGAGCTTTCTCAGCAACTGCTTTCTTGAATTGATATAGTTCAATAACTAGTGGTATAACAGCACTAGCTGTTGCATTGAGATCTCGAAGTGCTTCCTGGAATTTGCGTGCAAAGTCGGACGTAGTTCGATTCTTAAAACGATGTAACTAGTTAGCGGGCGTATGATTGTTAGTGTGAAGAGATACAATAACGAATAGGAACGACAATTCTGGTAATGAACGAACGAATATAAAATAGCTAGTTGATCTACTATTGCATATAAGCATAGCTAATTTGGGAGAACGGCCATTGAAAAAAGGTCCACTAAAACGAGAATTTCATTTTACGCACAAAGGAACATTGAATTTAACTACCTCGCATCACCACCGTAGAGGCAAGTTAGCTAGCGACGGTATGAAGAACAGACGGTTGACTATGACCTTTCCCATACAAGCGACCCACATATGTCGTGGACCTTCTCGCTTCCAAGACAGTTGGGAAAAGATGTAACTTGCAAGTCACGCTTGACCATGATTAACCCGTTTGCTTCCGCTAGATCGTAGTGGACGCAACATGTTAGGTAATGCTTCATTGGCTCAGAGAGCTCCTCCTGCATACCTTGAATCGTATCCATAGCAGAGAACGTCGGGGCCCCTGGTTACATGAGGTTGGCAGACACAAACCCGTATGCACCATACATAATGAAGTCATAGGAATTTGTGCCCATTGGAATAAGTAATGTGACCGGTGTCGAAATGGATTGCTTTGTATTCAACAAGGCTCCAAGTACCAACGAGGCTCTGACGAGTTTCTATAATAAAAGACATCGTGGAAGGTGGGGGACTTTGTTACTTGCTTTAGAGGTATGGGTGTACACCTATTGTCTGATAATATTAAGATAAATCTATCGAGGTTGGAACATGTTGTCAGGTTTATTACTAACAGCCCCGAGGACTTAGAACTATAATATCCCGCAGAGGAATATCTCTGGGTTGTCCGCGGAGACACAAACCACCAGATTCGGATAGAACAGGTTGTACAATCTTTCTATAGTAGAAGCTTAGCCATATTATACTACTGCTGTGTAACCAGGCGATAGTAAGTAGTCAACATAACTCTCAATTGAGCACCATCGATGCATAGTGGTGCCGAGTGTCTGTAGATCACTTTTGTTTGTCAGAAATTATATGGTCTACCGATGATGCTAGGCGCCTGTATTCTCCATCAAGTCCAGTTCATTGCGTTGCCTTCTACTCCCGCAAGTGCTCTTAGACCCCAAGTTCAACTGGGGTAAGTAGCCACACACAACCAAGTCTTCTAATGTCATGAATTACTGTATTCGGTTGGATATATATTGGGCCTGGGCTGTCGGGAGACCAATTACATTGGAATCCATTATTAATTCTTAAAATTTATTCAATCGTAGTTAGTTATTGGAACGTATATTATTTACCCTCAAGGTGTTGCTCATAAGGACATGGCATCACCTTGCGTAAGCGCCTTAGACGGCGTAAGCTTGAAACTCACAAATTGTCCCCTACGACCTAATAATAAACCCATGCTAGCCTCAAGCAGTTAATATACAGCGTTAACATGTTTCGTCTGCGTGGGAAATGTTTCAGAGCGGGGGCGGATTGAGGAGCTGGCGCTTAACCGTCGAACACCCCCTTCTGCTATATAAATACGATCATTTCTTTTCTTAACAGAACTACAACTACTCAACATTTTATTCCTAAAAGACCTACTATTACCCAGGGATTGTAAGTCCAATCACCACCTATCCAACAGGAAACCTAGCAGACATGGAACTCCCAGCGCGTCCAATGGCTCCTAAACCACCCAGAATCCTCTCGCTTGGTTGGTTTAATTATTGTCTCCGAGTAAATAGTGAGAGCTACTGACACAACTCAGATGGTGGCGGAATTCGGGGAATCTCGAGTCTAATGATTCTGAAAAGAATCATGGAAGCGATCCGCGATGTTTATGGACTTACCCATGTCCCGCGCCCGTGCGAACATTTCGACTTGATTGGGGGTACAAGCACTGGAGGGTACGTCTATCAGTCCTACAGACCGGGTATATATACTGACATAATACAAGAATCATCGCTATTATGCTAGGTCGACT
Organism: Penicillium thymicola; assembly: GCA_030142185.1. NCBI lineage: Eukaryota > Fungi > Ascomycota > Eurotiomycetes > Eurotiales > Aspergillaceae > Penicillium > Penicillium thymicola. The sequence goes on from LACB01000212.1 coordinate 29,573, forward strand.
GGGAATGACCGTGGATGAATGCCTTCAAGCGTACTTAAAGGTTGCGGAGCATGCTTTCACTCCGAAAGCACACGCCATTATCCCGGCGCGCCCTAATGGAGCTTACTCTGCTCATGCATTGGAGGAGGCTATCAAGCAGGTTGTTACAGAGTTCTGCACGGAGAAAGAATGCGTGAACCGTCGACGAAATGGTCTCTCTACAACCCCGTGTCAACACTCGGATCTACCATTCCGTGAGCCATCGTGCACGAAAACGTAAGTCGCTCTTTCCTGTAGACATTAAGTCAGTGCTAAAAAACATAGGCTTGTCCTTGCTATCACGAAGGCCAGTCTCGAGGCGGGACCTACGCTCTTCCGGACATACGACAATTTGACTGCGTTGAATGGTCTCACTATTTGGGAGGCAGCTCGTGCTACCTCAGCTGCGACTACATTCTTCAAGCCAATTAGAATCGGCCGAGACAATATTGAGTACATTGATGCAGGATTCGGGCACAACAACCCATGCGACAAGCTGATCGCAGAAGCTAAGGAGGTATTCCCTGGACGTAGTGATATACAGATCCTGAGTATTGGAACCGGTCTCGGAAACGTGGTTGGTATGAAGAGCAATTTCATCTCGATTATTCAGGCAATGAAGAAGATGGCCACTTCCTCAAACAAGGTAGCTGCCAGGTTGGAGGATCGATATGGCGAAAATGGCCAGTATTTTCGATTCAATGTGGAACATGGTCTCGAGGATGTTACTTTGTCGGATTGGAAAAAGGCTAGCACGATCTCTGGAAACACGAACAACTATCTCTCCCAAAAATCTAGGGAAATCGAGAGTTTCGCTAAGATGTTCGGGGCAACGGATGGGGGGAACGAGCCAGTTTATCCTCGGTTTATGCATGTTCCGATAGTCAACCCTGTTTAAACAGCTGACTTGGCTCTAGACAAGCCTAAGCCCTACCAAATGAATCCTTTTATTCCAAATGATGACTGAACTAGACGTGAGGTTGTACTAGCTAAGCTCAAACAAAAGCTCTTCAAAAGACTGCCCGCAAAGTGGTCCTATTCTACTCGGAGGATACTTTGGCAGAGGACCGTGCTCGAATGCGATCCCCCCAGTACCAGAAGCATACAGGCACTGGGATCAGACAGACAGTGACGGCAGCCAGAATTGTTGTAGAATGGGGGACACCGAGCTTCTCAAACATCTGGGTGGCAAAGAGAGGAAACACAGCCCCGAATATGCTGCGCATCGACCCGTTGATCCCCATTGCACTGTTTGCCATTGTCGTATAGCAGTCCACAATATAAATAAACCCCTGGATAAAGACCAAGTACATACCACACCCTATTAAAAGACCTGCACAGAGGGGACTCGGCCATGAGATGTTTGGTTGTGCTGTCCAAGCAAACCAGAATATTCCAATGGGGATGAGCACTCCGCCAAATATCATTGGTGGCAGCCGAGCTTCCGGAATGAAAATTCCATCAGAAGTATAGCAGTGGTGTCTGAAGTAGACCTGGTTATAAATTATAATCCCCAAAGTGCCAATAAAAACGCCAGTGATTATCCCAAAGAGAGGCAGAGTGTCGACACTGGTATTCCAACCACGGATCTCTCCGAAGTAATAGGGATAAGCCTGGTAGAAGAGAAAAAGAACACCATAGAGAAAGGATTGATACAGGGTCAAAAGGGCGAGGATAGGCTGAGTAGAGAAGAGCCCTATCAATTGGGAACGAAACAATCAGCATAGAAGAAGGCGGAGCAGGAGATATTGGTCAAGACGCACAGAAAGGCCGTAGGAGATATACCCGTGCAAATTCATGAAGACCGGAGTGTTCCTTTTCCAGTTTTGAGCGAATGGCAGAATTTTTATATTTTTTGCGCAGTAATTGGGCTTCCTTTCGAAGAATAGCCGGGGGATAGGTCTCTGGAAAGACAAAGGCTGCTATAGCGCAAACTCCCAGCCCAGAGATTAACATTACCCAGATAGTCCAGCGCCAACTCAGTGACGACCCGACAATAGCACTTCCAACTATCGGACCAAATGTCGGGCCAGAGAAGAACAGACAAATCACGATAGGCATTGCGACACTGCGGTGGGCCAGCGTAAAACAGTCGCTTGTGATACCTCCCATGACAGCCACTGGAGAGACTCCAAAAAATCCAGCAAACAATCGACCAATGACAATAGTCTGTATATTTGTACCAAGCGCAGGCATGAGTTCCAGAAAGGAGGAGATTGCGATGCCACCAATCAAAGGCCATTTGCGGCCGAACTTCTCTGAAAGTGGACCGAATGTGAGAAATCCGAAGATATATCCCTTTAGAGGTGTCAGTTAAGCATCAATAAGATAAAAATGGGTTGGAAATCTGCAACTTACTGTCATAAACAAGGTAGTGCACAGAATCGCTACCTCTCTGCTAGCCCCAAACTGTGCGGCGACCCTTGTGTGCGCAGGGCTCATGATGCTGCTGCTGATTGTTCCGATGAGATTGAACACAGATAAAATGAAGACTACAAGAACTTTCTTGGCCAGCGGCCAGTTCTGGGGAATTCGAGAGTCATTGGGATGTTCGAAATCAATGAGCAAATCACACCCCTTGGGCTCTCCTTTCTCAACCTCAACTTCTATGCCATCAGACCCCATCTTCTGTCAAGTTTGGGGACTAGATGATCCCGATAGAAGGAAAGGCTTTCACAGTGACAGGTGATCGGGTGGTGAGGACCACAAAGATTCATAGAACCAGAAACATGCCGGTGGAGTAATGAACTATATCAAAAAGAGCTCTCTGGTTCAATTCTTCGGGCAAACCGGGATCTTTCAAGTTCCCGACTTTCTAGGTAATTTTTTTTCTCGATGGATGTGGAGACACTGAATGTTCAACATCTAGTGTTGAAATGCTTTTGTGGGTCCTTTTATAGTCATTGTACTTGGTGTTCTAATTGAAGAATAGTCCAGTCTTCTCTATTTTTCTAGGCGTAAATTTCCTCCAGTTCTCCATAGGAGCATTTGACTAAACTATAACAGGCTCGAAATCCCACTACAGAATAGATACGGTGGGAATAGATCTTCGTTTCGAACATTGTCCAAAGGCCGTGAAATGCCCGAACAAATCCCGTGGGATCCTCTTATATAGGCTTGGCACTGGAAATTTACTTCACCGACCAATCAAATCCGGAAGGTGATTTGACAGCTTTTTCTAGAGATAAAGATCTCGGGAACTATTTCGAACGGCGTTTGCTTATCAGACTCACCTTACGCAGCGATATAAGGCTGAGGCTTCAAAATCCCCTTTGGGAAGGGGTTGATGCCTGAAAGCCTTATATTAGAACGGCACAAAAACATTACACATGTCTTAGACAGAGCTAGTAGATAAACTGGAAACTGTCGTATTGCGCAGAGGAGAAAAGAAGAGAGAGAGAGAACTATCTACGTGTGGGGACTAAATGACTGGGAGCAAACATAGGAGGTCATGTGACCTCTCAACAACATGCCTTGATAATCAAAGTCCTCTGACTCTACTGACTTCTCAACTCCAAGAATAGAAACCTGTGACTCTATACATCCAGGTATCTTCCCATTTCTGGGCGTTTACATGTCCCAAAAAGGGGGTTTGAAATGAGCCTTGTACCGCTGCGTACTCGCCTCACACTGCGCCAAATATATACTATTCACATTCACACCGTTCGAGCACGTCCTAGTAGGTTTTAGTCTTCATCTCTTTCCCTCTTATATACTGTTATACCTTTTTCTATATATTTGTATTCCTCTATCTTCTCCCCTCTGGTGTTCTGATACAACTGCCACCCTCACTTTGTGTAGGAGGGTAGCGTGTCGTGTCTTTCTTACGTTTATGATTAACAACAACCGCTCACTGTTATAATAGATGAAGCCGCTAGAACAAAAAGAAATAGAGATTGCATATTGGACACAAAAGCCTTGCCACAAAATAGCGGCATAGAGTGCATTTAAATGTCTACGATGCCATCAAATCCATACTTGTCTAGGGGTGACATGGCTAGGAGACCAATTTCGAACCATTTAGCACCTATTTAGCACGGTTATATATTCCAATACTGTCTAGCTATCTAATTGCAACTGGCCTGCAGCAGCTTCTTAGGTAGCACGCTGATCGTATTTCTCTCCAAGTCCCTTCAAAACGACCTTCACCAAACCTCCTAATGTACCTGCTCGGTTGATTTCCACCGTAGGTATCTCCACGCCCAGGGACCTTCGTAGCCAATTCCTAACCTCAATGGCCATGAGAGAGTCCACTGCCATACCGGCCAGTGCCTCAATATCGTCTGCAGAATCTTGTCCCTGCTCCTGATCCTGCCCCGTGAGATTGTGGTTGATAAACCTGCCGAGTTCCTTCATCAATGCAACCTCAGTCTCCATTTTGCTTGTTAGGGAGGGATCTGCTTGAATCTGCACAAGGAGAGCCTTTAGCGCATTTGCCTGAGATTGATCCCCGCCAATGTTAGCACTGGTAGACTCAAGGTTCGGATAAATCGAGAATCGAGCGTCGCGTCCACCGAGGAAAATTTCCTTGGGGAGATCCGCGCGGCGCTTCGTGTGCGCGAGTCCGATTGCCATTGCCCCGGTTGTATTAGAACTAGCTGGGGATATTTTGATCGCTGCAGCCAGTCCATCAATCACTTCGGCTTCATGGAGCACATGCAATGCAATTGATTGTACTCTCTGGACGAATCGGGAGTTGCGACTTGCGGCACCCACGTCTCCAACCACTCCGAGGTGCAAGATAGAAGATGGAAGTCCCTGCTGTCGTCGATACCTGGTGAATGCTTCCAAAAATGTATTTGCTGCGGCATAATTGGCCTGGCCACTGTTACCACATACGCCGGAAATTGAGCCAAACACGACGAAGAAATCGAGCGAGTGTTGCAGTGTAGCATGATGCAGGTTCCAGGTTCCGGCAACTTTCGGTGCTAGTGCGGCCTCCCACTCCTCGTGGCTCATCTGCAAGAAGAGCCGATCCTATATGATGTCAGAGATTGTAGTGTTTGGCAAGGCGGGTGAGAAAGGGAGATAAAATCCTACATTCAAGTCAACTGCCATCTGGAGAACACCAGCGAGGGGCCGCTTGCATGCGGCAACAGCCTCCTTTACATCCAGGAGATTCCTCACATTGCCTGTCACATAGATAACTTGGCAACCTTGTGCCTCAAGTTCCAGAATAAATGCTTGATCCTCCTCGGACTTTCCAGCTGACCGCGAGAGGAAGATGAGCTCTCGTGCATTCTGCTCGACCATCCACGTTGACACGGATCGCCCAATACCACCGAGCCCGCCAATGAGCAAATACGCGGCGTCGGATCGGAATGTGGGGAATGCTTTCACAACAGGAGGAGCCAAGCTCTCCACGGACGATGGCATACGCACCAAAATCTTACCTATGTGAGTGCCGGCCTGCATATACCTAAATGCACTGACAATATCGATTGCGTCGAATACTTTGACAGGCTGAATAGGTCCGATTTTCCCTTGGCGATACCAGTCTGAAAATGTTGCCAGGGTGCTGTATTGTGTTAATTAGCTGTTGTCCCCTAAAGGTCAACTCAGGACAAACCTTTTGAGAATCTCTGGGGTCTCCTTGCAAACCTGAGCGAGGTCAACGCCGAAAAACGCTCGGTTCCCATCGAAAAGGCTCATATTGAGCATGCCATGGCTTATGAAGTCCCGTTTTCCAAGTTCAACCATCCGTCCGAACTTCGCAACGCACTCCCATGACGCGTGAAGTAAGTTACCAGACAGCGAATTGAGCACCACATCAACTCCCCTTCCAGCGGTGGCACGCATCAGGTCCGGTTGGAAGGACGTGTTACGAGAGTTGAAGATCCGTTCTCGAGGTAAACCGAAATGTTCCATCAAATGGGCTACTTTCTTATCGTTGCCGACTGTGGCATAGATCTATGTTGACTGGTAATTAGCTTCGCATAATTATATTAACCACAGAAAGGTTGGCTGACCTCAGTGCCCACAGCCTGGCATACTTGAAGAGCAGCTAGTCCGACTCCGCCACATGCGGAGTGAATGAGAATGGACTGCCTTCACGTTAGTTGCCATCGATAGCTGAAGAAGACAATAGTGACTCACCTGGCCCTTCTTCAAAGCACCAATCTCAAGCAGTGAGTAGAGAACAGTGACATAGGCTGTTAACATCGTGGCAGCATCTGCCATTGACAACCCTTGTGGTAGCTTTATACAAGCTTCTTGAGGCACTACAACGTTTGAGGCCAGAACCCCTGAATGCATCAAGATGACACGGTCTCCCACCGCCATATCTGTCACACTGGGTCCAACTTGAAGCACAATCCCGCTGCCTTCAAGCCCGAGGTCTTCTTTATTTCCAAAGAATCCCATTGCGACCATCATGTCCTAGATATTGATCAACAAACTATGCAGTATCAGCTTGGAACGAGGATAATCTACCTTAAAGTTCAGTCCTGCGTAGTCCATCTCAACTTCAACCTGTCCCTCATATAGCTCATAGGACGCCTCTTTCTCAGCCCAGTGTAGCGTATCTAATAGCCCGTATGTCGTGAGAGTTAACTTTCGGGACGCATCTGATCGTGGTGGACTTGCGAGCTGCTCGACGAGAGGTGTCCAATGGTACCGCCCGACTTTAATCTGGCCTTCATGTAATGCAAATTCATACTCTGGTTCAGGAAGGGAGTGAGCCCGGGATCTTTGAATCTTCTCCCAAACCTGGATTACGGCCTTTGCCCCCGCCTCGTCCCATGCGGGAACCTCCAGAATTGAGAGATCAAACATCAGCTCCGCCCGTAAAGTGCGAGCAAGCCCATGGATGAAGCCAAACATTGGATCCGAGCATGTGTGAGAGGTTGACTGCGTGACCCACAAAATTTGGCAGTCTTGCACCTGCTCTAGGTAGCGTTGGAATACCTCATAGTCATGCTTCGACAGGGAACCTATTGGGGCTCCTTCAAGATCCAGCAGAGATATGACGAATTTCCCTTTGGGGGGCGTTTCGTGCAAAGTAGTCCAGTTTGTGGTGCAGCCTTGGCCGCAGAACAGCGATTCAACATCACTCGCCCACTGACACCGAGTAGAACTGCTTGTTAGCAGCCAGATATCGTTAGGAATGGAGAACTTGTCCACCGGTCGTGACAGCATGCTGACGGATATATGATACGGCGGCTTTTGATCATATGCCGTTACATCTGTTCCAGTGAAGCCTGCAGCTCGTAACTCCCGATCCCATCTCTCGGGTGAAATGTGCGGCTGGTCTGATCGGCCATCATCCTCTCCCAGCCACCAGCCGGGAAATACGCCCTACAAAAATATATAAGTAAACAAATATTAGGACTAGAGAAGGCTGGCACCTACCATGGTGAAATTTGGAAGTAAGATTTCTGTACCCTATTCAGCTTAGTCGTACAACCTTAAGGGGGTTTGGCGTACCTGGGCTAATCTCATGAAGTAAAAAGTAACCGGTGGGCTTCAGAAGGCGATGTACATGACAGAGCGCGGTGTGAAGACTGGGTGTAGCGTGGAGAACCTGGTGCAGAAGGCGAGTTAAATGAGTTGAAAACTATTGGAATGAGGGACTGTAGTCAAATCTCACATTGGAAGCGACGATCAAGTCGAAGCTATGAACGTCAAACCCTTGTTCAAGGGGGTCTAGTGTAATATCAAGAACTTTGTATTCCATGCCATGCTCATTACCGAATCGCTCTGTTGCCGCTGCCATAAAGCCCGAGGATATATCAGTAAAAATATACTGACTATACATACGCTTCCCACTGGCGGATTTGAGAAGCTCTAGAGCCATCGCGGTTGCAGAGCCGGTACCTGCACCGATCTCAAGTATTCGTAGGCCCGGATTGGAATGGCAAAGCAACGGGAGAAAAGGGTTCCAATCGGCATATTGTGTATGCGCAGCATGAAAGTGGTGCAATAGGTTGTCCTTCATGAGGACCTCCAATGGGCTGCTTTCTCCAGAAATGAATGCTGTGCAGCTATCGAAGACGGCCTGTAGACAATCCACAAGTGGAGCATCGAAGGTAAATTTGGTCTCCGCTGACACTTTCCGTATCATTTCCTCTCTCTCTGCAGAACTTAGCAATGCCCACCGAGGCGACTTTGGGTAAATGGACTGTTGTCCACTTGTTTTTATATTGAAAGTTGTGTCCATGATGAATTTCTTCCATTTTGCGGAATGTGATGAAGTTGGGTCGACATCTCGAATTTGGTTCGCCGTCTCCAGAACAAAAAGAATGGATAGCTGGCCCACGGCTTTGATATTCATGGCCTGCGAGGTATAATCTTGTGGCGTGGACAGAAGTGCTGCTGAGGGCAAGAAATCAATGCCCGATTTCCACTCAAGATGGCTTACCGAGCCCGCGAGTCCAGTGCCGGAATCGACATTATCATTTTCCAACGCGAACAGGTAGGCTCCCTGAATAGAGAGCACTACTCGGTCACCATACATCGCAATGGCATCGCCAAGCTGACCATCTCTTGTGCCGCTCTTGGTTCGGGCGCTTGCTGACATAGGTGGACCTCCAGGTCCAACGAACAAGTAATCTATCATAGCCGGAACGTAAATCGTTGTGAGATGCCGCAGCAAGCCCTGGGAACAGGCCACACCCATAAGTTGTAGACATTGATCAATTGCCGTGGGATGCAGCGTATACCTGCTCCCAGACAGCCCACGGTTACCTAGAACAGTCGCAGTTGCTCTCGGCCCGGTGGGATCAGCTGTGATCTGCTCTAGGCCTTGGAACTGAGTACCGTAATCTATTCCGCTTCTTTGTAGCACACGGTATAAACTCTCAGATGGCACAGATCGCTTGTAGGAAGAGATTGGGAATGACTCTGGGGCATGATCGGACCCAGCTCTTACTTGACCTTGGCAATGCAATGTCCATTGTTCTCCATCATGGACCATGATTTTGAAACTGTACCAACCAGATGGGACTCTGTCAGCTACTTCAACTGGACTGAGACTCGTGATGATTTCGATCCGCTCTCCCTCGTGGAATAGCAGTGGCGTTATAAATGTCGTATTACGCACTGAATAACTATCGTGGTCGGGATTCAGCTGCTGGACTGCCTCGCCTGCCATAGCGACAAATCCAGCCCCAGGGAATGTAACAGCTCCTTGAATTACATGATCCAAAAGCCAGGGCACATTGTCCAATGTGATCAAATTGCGCCAAGAAGGCTCGTGATTGTTCGTCTCGACGACCCGCGAGCCTAGGATTTGATGATGTGGGAATTTGCGCTGCCTCCACTCCCTGCTAAGTCGACTCTCACTCCAGTAAGGACGATCATGTTGCCAAGGATATGGGGGAAGGTCTGTCAAAGTCTTCCCAGGCTCGATTATACTTGACAGATTGACTCCCATGCCACTGACATAGGCCTGTCCCACTGTTCGGAGTAGCTGGCTTTCAACGTCCTCGTCATACCTGAATAAGGTGGGGATATAGACCGGTGACCGGGCACGTAGAGTTCGGAAGATTTGCCGTAGAGGGGCGGCGAGAGCCGAATGTGGCCCAACTTCTAGGAAGACTGGGGTTCCACTAGTAGGTAGACTCTGGATGGCCTCGGTGAACAGTACGGGCGATTCTAGATTCTGTCGCCAGTATGATGCGTCCAGTTTGCGAGGGTCGGTGATCGTGTCGCCAGTCACACTAGAACAGAAAGGAAGCATTTCCTGCTCATGTTCAATATGCCTAGAAATACAATCTTCATACTCAGAGCCAATCTGTTTCATATGGGCTGCATATAGTGTAAGCACAAGGGTATCAGAAGGGCGCAGGAGGGCAATACCGGAATGATAAGCAATTTTAACCGTAAGTCGCCGACATAGTGTATCTGAATTTGCCGCCTTGATACTCTTGATCACATGGTCAATCGAGTCGTTATCCCCTGATAGGGTGACACTATTCGGACTATTGTGGCAGGCGACAACCACTCCAGGTGTCAGATACGGTACCACTTCATCCGGGGAAAGGCCGACGGCCACCATAGCACCCAAACCTTCCAGTGGCTTTGCGACTTTTCCTCGATAATAAGCTATAATGATAGCAATTTTCATTGAAACGGCTCGGGCAGCGTACGCAGCGACAATTTCTCCGCTGGAATGCCCGATAACTGTGGATGGTTCGATTCCCCAGCCCCGAAGAATGTTTACCAGGCCAATTTGAAGCGCAACACAGAGAGGCTGAGAGAACTCAGCTTCGTGGATCCGTGAGATTGAACTCTGTTGGCTTAGTTCATCTAGAAGGTCCATATGTTAGTCCAAGGATTCTCGCAACTTAAGGGATAGGACCTCCAGTCTGACCATATAATAACCAATCCGGGGCGTCAGGTAGCTGTTGCAGTGTTTCATCCATTCTTTTTATATCCTCTTTGAATGTTGGAAAGCTAGACAAAAGCCTTAGCCCCATTCCGGGCCATTGAGCTCCCTGGCCTGTGAACACAAAGATGACATTTGGGGTGCTGGTATTGAACGTCGAAAATGCCGCATCATCTAAAATGGGGTTACCTGGCTGCACCACGGCAAAAGCCCGGTGGGAAAGATGCAATCTTCTCGCGCTCAAGGTGTAAGAAAGATCATGCAAGCGGACTGTGTGATTATTTATGTAGTCGGTGATTTGGCCAATGCGCCTGCGAAGAGTATCTGCATTGTGCGCAGACAGGACCAAGAGCTGTGAATTGGAAGCTTCAGGTGATGCGTTTCGAGACTTTAGAGATATTGAAGAGGTGGACTCTAGAATAGCGTGGGCATTGGACCCTCCGATACCAAACGAATTCACGCTGATCCTTTCGGGCCTGCCGGTAGGCCACGGAGTCGGTTCTAAGGGGACATGGAGATTTGCCTCGCTGAATGGAATTTGAGGATTTGGCGTTTTGAAATGGATATTGGGCGCGATAGTCTTGTGCTCCAGTGATAAAATGGATTTGATGATGCTTGTGATGCCTGAGGCACCTTCAGAGTGACCGACATTTGGTTTGACCTGATGTACAACATAAGTGATAAGTTTGGTTATAAACAGCTCTCCAAATGGAGGATACTAACCGCAGTGATATATGTTGCCTCTCCTTGGGTCATCTTTGCAACAACCGATGCTTCGATGACATCGCCAATGGCTGTTCCAGTTCCATGGCACTCAAAAACAGGTGTTTCGTGGATTGCATCGATACTCGCAACCTGATAGGCATGTCGGATCAACTTCTCTTGAGATATAGGACATGGTTGAGAAAAGTTAGGTGTCTTGCCGTCATGGTTGGTCACCGTGGAGCGGATGACGGCGCGGATAGCATCATTGTCACGAAGCGCGTCCCGCAATGGTTTGAGATATATACAGTTGATCCCTTCACCACGACCATAGCCACCTGCATCAGCATCGAAGGTATGAGAGATACCACTTGGTGATAGAACCATATTCTTGGTCATGGCATCGGTCATAGTGGGACCCCATATAAGGCTTGTCCCACCTACTAGAGCTGTTGAGCACTCTCCAGATCTAAGTGCTTGACAGGCCTCGTGCAGGCAAACCAGGGATGAAGAGCAAGCTGTTTGAATGGTTATGCTGGAAAGGGTCAGAGCTTTGTATTTTCGGCATAAAGATAGCGGACCGCACCCACCTCGGACCCAGCAGATCAAACCGATACGACACTTGGTTTGATAGCGCGAAACCACCGGTGGCGATGGGATATATCTGACTCAGATGCTGGGGGTCTTTATGCGACATCTCTAGCCAATCTTCCCCAAAAACGCCAACAAAGCAACCAATTCTCTCACCGCGCCATTTTGTCTCCCCCGAGTTCTCCAGGCACTCCCAAACTACCTCTAGCAAGAGCCGTTGCTGAGGGTCTAGGCGCGCCGCCTCGTGGGGGGGAACTGAAAAAAAGGAAGCGTCAAAATAAGCTGGATCTTCTTGCAAAAAGAACCCTTTTTTCGTTTCGCGCAGACCCCCACAATCGGGGCTACTAGACGCCTCTCTGGAACAGCGCGAGGAAGGCGCTTCACAAAAGCCATCTCGTTTCTGCACAAGCATTTGCCAAAATTCATCTCCAGATCGAATACCGCCTGGTAGCCGCATTGCCATACCGATGACAGCAATTGGAGCCGCAAAGTCCTCGTGGTTTCTGCATGGTGATTGCCCATGTCCAGTTGTTGAGTTCATTTTTGGTCGAATGATGGATAGTTTGAGACTTGATCAAGATGCCTGCATAGCAGACAAGACAAATGTTGAACTAGGCTTTGGGCTCTGATATCAGAATGTATGGCCCTGTGACTATAGAAAAGATGAAGATTAAATTGGTGTTTAGGCCAAATCTACACACAATATGTACCTACATATCCTGGTTCTGCAAGATGCAAGAAAAGCATTTCCTCCGATATCCTCCGCTACCGGATCAATAGTATGTACCTAAATAGTTCTCCGGTCGTATTACCGGACACTACAAAGAGAGCAAATACGTACGTAGTTCCAGCTTGGCTTCGACAAGCATTGCTTTCTCGATATTGTTCAACATTACTCTAACTTAGACTTGCATATGTGTGACTGCAACACAACTAGTCACCGAACTCCCATCATAATTTTACTTGCCACATTGAAGTAAGTATATAAAATACCATGCATCAAATTAACAGGTAAGCGGGATCATTGGTGAATTCCTCGTTGGAGGTCTTCATCTTACATCACAAGGCATAGCTTGACGTGAGCATAGCCGTATATTAACACATCGGGTGGTGGTTTATCATAACTAATATCTAGGCTAGAACAATCAGAAGGAAAGATCGGCTCAAAGGAGCTTACAACCCTCCGGATGTCCAACACAATTTCCTACCCTCCGGGTTTCCAGCGTAACCCACGCCCACTTAGATATTGAACCTCTGATGCGACAAGCAATAGGAAGATTGGCTAGAAATACTCTGAGCCATGGCCGAGTACAACCCAATGCCCTTTGAGGGGCAATCCTCTAGGCCGATTAGGCTGTTGCATTCCGTTATTCGGAACTAGACGCGCTGTGGTGGTCTCGATCCGTTGTTTCAACTCGCCGACATTGCCGGTACCTTCAGCGGGTAATGAGGCCCAAAGGCAAGATAATAATATATTCCCCCTAGCCGTTAGACTCTGGCTTACAAACCTTAGCACGAGTGACTGTAGGTAATAGTTGGGTATAAGTCTGGTCTAATAGTACTTTTATCCAGGCATCTGATTTAAAATTACCGAGGTGCTTTGTCTGCCTGTCCCAGGGAAGTGTGTTAATTCAAGCACATTCATTGTTGTGAAAATACCCCTCAAGGTCCAGCAGACAACTATCGATCAAGATGGACAGCGAATGGTTTCGAGGACAAATCGTCTTCCTTACAGGGGCAACTGGGAATCTTGGCGGCTGTCTCTTATACAAGCTAGCCATTCAACTTCCAACCGCCAAACTATTCGTCCTGATTCGAGGATCTGTCCAAAAGGCGATCGAATCATGGGAGCAATCCATGCCAGAGCAAGTGGAGGATATTATCGCCACCTGCAAGATTCAATTCTTCCTCGGTGACATGACCCAGCCTAACCTCGGTCTCTCACCCGACAACCTATCACGGCTACAAAATGAGACCACTGTGGTTATCAATGCTGCTGGGAACATTGCTTTATCTCGAGACCTTCCAGAGACTATACCAGTCAATTGCACCGGTCATCTGACACTGGCTTCACTACTAGACAGTTTCACACAGCTGCAGCGCTTCCTACACATATCAACTATGTATGTCTCCAGCTTTCTCCCCGACGGCGCTGTCAAAGAGCAAATCTACCCTCTATACAAAGACCCAGTAGAGGAACTAGGGAAGATCCTCGTCACAGGGAAATCATCCTATACAAATCAATTTGCGGCTCCCTATGCATTGGCCAAACATCTGGCAGAATGTTTGCTTCTGGGTGGTAACCACAAATTCCCTATCCTCATTGTGCGACCCTGCCTCATATCACCAGCTATTGCTGAGCCCTACCCACTCTACGGCAGCGATGGTGCCATACCGGTACACTCCTTCCTTCAGATACTGCTAGGAGACTCGGAGTATGGGCCTTTGAAGCTCGAGCCGAACCTCCCTTCACATGCAGCCTGCAATGAGATCCCAGTTGATCTCGTGGCGAGGACCTGCCTGGCTCATGTTGCCCAAGGAACGACGGGTGTGGTCCACGCCAGCGCTGACCTGTATATCTCCCGATCAATTGGAGAATTGCTAAAGCGGATGCGCCGTTACGCGCCAGAGGGAGCCGAGGATCAGGTACGAAAGGCTGGGATTGACCACGGAGATGTTACGGCTCCTGAGTTTTACACCATGATCCAGCAATTCGCACGGGACTGGAAGATCGAATGTACGCGGTCTGCTCACTTGAAGCAGGTGGCGGGTCCGGTGGGACTAGATCTTGGTGATCATGACCCAGAAGTATTCTTTAAGCTTCGTATCGAGCGGCTGGCTAAGACTATGCTGGAAAAGCTGGAAAGTGCTAGTGTGGCAAGGAACAAAGTCTATCCGAATGTCTCTTGAAAGGTGTTGGGGTTATGACTACCTGTTCATGATCAAAGGCATTAGTTATTAGGGCAATGGTAGTAATAAAGCTGGCTTAAATTCGTACAGTTCTAGAATCTTGTAAAGGAGACTGCATCTGAGAAAGTGACTAGGGAACACGGTGCCATGCGTTGGTTAGAGCTGAGCGTATAAGGAGAAAGATGCGATGGGAAGCAGGCACAGTCTGGCAAAGTTGTAGATTGCGGCAAGCACGGCTAGGGTCTTCCCAAGACTACACGAGTCAACCAGATGGCGTGAAGTGAACTAGCTTCCTATTGCAGCATCCATGAGGGACCATTCACCTGCCACAACTTAAGGATGGTGGGACCGATATGTAACATCCACGGTATTTGGTTGGCGGTGACACGAGCTTGTTGCTTTCATCGCACTAAATCCAGTCGCAGTACGGCAACCTCCGATGCTTAGGGCCCTCTTTGAGCGTCCACTGAGCTTGTTTGTTCATGATCTCAACATGTTGAGCATCGTGAGAGACGTTTTCGGTGTCGTCGCAGAAGCCATGTCGGCGCTTCGAGTGGCTGTGACAACCGTCGAGCGGTGACGTCCTTGAGATGAGCTGGGCCCACTTTGACTGGGCGTCCGTGAGTTAGCAAGGTGAGGGGAAGGTTTGATGAGCAGGTCTCGGTGTTCGGCCTCGAGCAGCCTGGCTGAGGGACTATCTGTGGCGACCTGGTGAGATTTTCCTCGTCTAGATTAGAGTAGAGTTTCACAATTGGATACCTTTCATGTCAGTATGCGGCTTCGCCGGAGGATGATTGGGAAGCGATAGCGAGGGCCATGCCGTCTGGGGCGCTAAAGACCTGGATGCAACAAGTTCTGGTTTCACTGCAGTCGTAACTTTTGGTTCTCTGCCTAAGTAGGCCTCGGGGCTTGTGGGACTTGTCCCTTCGAAATTTGATGGCCAAAGTAGACAAACATATGCCAGCAAACCAGTGTCTCCTTCACGTCGAAGGAGAAGAGGCTTGTGACAACTTGACCTTTCTGGCGAAGGTCTGAGCTACGAGACCGTAGCAGCTGACGAATATCCAAGTTACTTAAGGGTAGACCTCCGCAAACCCCATAAAGCCCACAGCAAAATGGGCCCGGGGTTCAGGCCCATTTGTGGGCTTTGCGGAGATCTACTTAAGGGGATTCGTCTAGTCCAAAAGCAATCTGGCTGTGGATATCTCTCTGTGTCTCAGACCATGCGATATGAACGGCTGATCGAAGGACTGAAGCCCTACGGTACTCTTGGGAATTTTGGACGGCGAGTGTCGACGAAGAGGATTGAGATGGATAAGACTGTCATGTCATGGCTTGCTGATGTTACGGAGCTTGTTAAACCCGACAACACTAAGCAAGATTGTAGATGTGCATTTTGAGTAGTGTGGCAAAGTAGGTACTGTCGATTATTATCTTTGATAAACTATGTTGAAACTCCCAAATTATCCAATGTTCACGAATACTTATTTTACCATCGAGAGTCTGATGAGGTTAGAAATGTGTAGTAAGGTCTACACCCGATATGGATATTGTAGTGGGGGACCTTGTCCTCCACTACGCATTGACCTCGCCTGTCCTGTGATTTACTAAGTGATTTGTTATGTAAT
>LACB01000213.1:0-45456 GCA_030142185.1 Penicillium thymicola
GAAAATAGGCGGCCTTTCGATGTACTGGGGTGCAAATACTCATGAAACATGACTGTAGGCTCTATCTCATTCTATTCTATCATGACATACTACAGCAAGACAAAAAGCCCCGAACAGACTAGCAACAATAAAAGATGCCAAAAATGCCAGAATTGATTTGATATCCAACTCCGGTAATGCGCTGATGCTGTGCAAACACGAAAGACCAAGCGTGGCTAATTCCAACTCGAGGACCAACAAAACTCCATACACGCCGCCAAAAATGCTCAAATCACACGCGCTCCTCGCGTGATGGAAAAAGAAAAATCGCACTACAAGAATCACAACAAAAATATAGCCTAATTTTTGATCGCCTTCCTCCGCAATACACCAAGTTGCTCCAGTTTGTCCCACGCTTTGTTCATATCAGAGCACTCGTCGCCCAATGCGGGCCGAAGGGCTAGTCCGTCGAGGGTGTGGAGGGAGCCATTTGTACCAGCGTAGAGCAAAAGCTCTAGCACTCTTCGGCGCAGGCGCGTGGCGTGATCGAGATGCCTTAAGTATTTCATATCCGCGTGCGGGTCGGCGAGCGGGAGCGTGTATGGGTCGTCGACTTCGATATCTCTTTCTGTCTTCGGCTCATCTCCCATGGTGGCGCGATGGGAGATCTGGTCGTCGTTTCCGAGTTCAGTTAAAGCATCAGAAAGATCCCGATGGGTTCCTTGGTGTCGGACGACTGCTTGTTCTTGGGACTTCAGTTTCTTGCGATCGGGATTACCACTCCCAGTCACTGTTGGAGGGTAAAACCCAATAGTCAATGGGTTCCCACGGAGATCAAGCTTGCGTAAGGAACATGCAGTTCCTTTTCCGGTTTTTCCTAGTCGACTGAGGATTTGACACACCCTTCTCATCCTTGAGAGACGGTTGCCAACGATCATCAGTCTAGCAAGACAATTCATTCCAACCAGTGGCTCAACATCGTCAACCGAGTTGAAATTCAAGTTCAGGACCTTGACATTCGGGAAGCTCAAAGCAAAGTCACTTGGGAGACTCTTCAATGTGCA
Organism: Penicillium thymicola; assembly: GCA_030142185.1. NCBI lineage: Eukaryota > Fungi > Ascomycota > Eurotiomycetes > Eurotiales > Aspergillaceae > Penicillium > Penicillium thymicola. The sequence goes on from LACB01000213.1 coordinate 1,044, forward strand.
CGCAGCTAGATCAAGAAGTTGAAGCCGTAGTAGCGGAGCAGAAGGGCAGACACTTTGGTGGGAAAGCTTGTTCGAGGACAAAAAGACTTTACGAACATCCTTTACAACACCCAAATCAATATCCAGGCTGTGTTCGAGGTCCTTTTCGTTTGACGGTGCCTGCTCTCGGAGAGACAGTACCTCGAGATTGTGACAATTCTCAAGGCCAATGACGGTAGAAAGGTGGTTTTGATCGAGGTAGAGAAGGCTGACAGAAGGGAAAGCTCGTGCATCTAAAGCCTCCAATTTATTTTCAGAGAGTTTCAGGGCGCGAAGACTGATAAGGGATGCAGAGGAGTCAAAACGGCTAATCTGGTTGGCGCTGAGATCGAGAGTGGCAAGTGACGGAAGCCATTCGACATTCCGAACTGATGTGAGACAGTTGTGGCTCAAATCAAGATCACGAAGGCGTGTCAACTCGGATCCTTCAAAATCCACTGCGGTAATGGAGTTGTTGCTCAGCTTCAGACTCAGCAAGCCATTCAGATCAAGAATCCCGTCGATATTACGGATCTGATTGTCATTCGCCTTCAATTCCCTGAGATGAATCAGGCTCGCGAAGCCATCCAACGTCTCGATATCGTTACCTGAAACGTCCAAATACTGCAGATTGACCATGTGACTCCAGGGAGTCAGGTTAGAGAGGCAGTTTCTCGGGATCTTGAGGGTTCTCAGGGTTGAGGGGATGCCACTCAATTGACCAATGTCGTTATCAGAAACATCCAACTCCTCTAGTCGGGGACAGAATTCGTTTAGCTTGTGTAGAGTAATTAATCCCTTCTGGCGCAAGACGAGGCGGCGCACGTGTTCCCAATAAGGCTCATATGGTTCCACGTCTGTAATATGCTTGATCAAATCTTCGGTTGCAAGTGCGAACGTCCCGTGCACTTGTCGCAAAGAGGAGGGATTTGTACGTTGAGCCACATAGCTCATTTCAAGCTTCAGGGGTTTGTCGCCTTGGTTGACGGTGAAGTCCGGAAGTGGACTGAGATGGAAGCTGTAGCTCGTGTCGGGCCCGGCGCTCTGGAGAGGTATCAAAGAATGCTCTGCCTCGGTTCTGGCGGGCGTTTCTTGGACATGCAGGGAGTCATTCCTGCGGACGAGGCTTTGGTCGTTAACAGTGTCCTCATTCCTCTCCTCAATCCTCGAGATAGGACGTCGAATGAACGGCTGTCCGCCGACTGAAGTTTGGCGCCCCGTGGGGGGAACGGATGACCGTATCGAGCCATTTTCGTGGTCTCCCGGGGCTGTATCTTCGTCTGTCACAATCCCATGGTAGGTATGGTTCACGTTCGGGTCAGGTTGGGCGTCATCGGGCTCGCCGCGAGAAGAGGGGCGTGAAACAAGAGGTGATGAGAGATTCAGTGTCGCGACGCGTGCTTGCTTTCCGAGGGATCGGGGGGTCTTCGAAGACAACGGTTCCTCGCGCTGGGCTTCCGGTTTTCCTTGCTCGAAGATTTTCCTTTCTGCGGCCTCGTCCGTACCCCATGATGTAGCTCTTGTCCCAGTGTTAGGAACACTAGACGTAAAGCGGGTGAATCTTGATTGGACAGAGCTTGCACCGAGGGATGGTTCTCCGTCCCTCGTATGTGGCCGAACATCAGGTTTCTTCGGGGATATGTTCGCAGCCAAAGGACTGCGGGCCTTAATCTGCTCTCGATCAGCGGGAGCGTCGTTCTTTGTAGGAGAACTGAGGCCATGGACTCTCATCATCTCCTGGAGCTCGTCTACACTCAGATCCGGAATATCTCTGAATGGGTCATCGGCCTCCTCCACTGGTTCAGAGATTGGTGCCTGTGGTTCTTCCACGTCATCTTTCACCCATTGATTCTTCGAACGGTCATACTTGAAGCCATTGACCTCATTTGGGATTAGGTGGGCTACAAGGTCAGAAGCCAGCATACCCTTGACTTGGGAGCTTTGCGAAGAGCCGGTGGGCGCAGAGGTGACGCTAAAGCCAGACATTTGTGTGTTGATAGTCATCAGATCCTGTGCAATGTTTTCCGCCGTGTCATCAGTCATGCCACTGGTCTTTCGTTTCCTCGGTCCATGAATTCGGATATTCTGTGAGCTGGATTCACCGAGCTCGGTTTGGCCCTCGTCCTGGCTATGCCGAGCATGCAGGGACATTTCCCGGTCATTCGGATCATCTTGCTCCTGGTATTTTTTCAGGTGACTCAAGATCAGTGGATTCAACTCCTTCACCTCTCTCAATTTGCGAAGATCCGTTCCGTCACGGCTCGGGGGCCGAGAAAAGGCTTCCCGAGTGGATTCATCGTCATCACTGAACTCGTCCCCTTCACTTTCCACATCAGACTCATGTACACTTCTCAATCCAGCTGCACCTCGTCCTTTGGATCTGATTAGATCCATGATCTTGGTGGCCTCGTTTAAATAATCCTGAGTCGTGATGGATCCTTTTCGTGATGTATCGCTGGTCCCAGTGATCTTCACTAGTGGAACGTCGCCATCAAGGGAAAAAGAATCAGAATAATCGTTATTTTCGAAGTTGGATTCGGAGAAATTTCTGTGTGGTGCAACATGGCTTTCCCCGTCTGTTCGTATTTGGCTTGGGGTAGGTGTTCGAGGTCGCTGCCTCGATTGAGAAAGGCCTGGCGGAGCAAGATAGTCGCTATTTTCGAGCTGCACACCATGTTGCATAAGGCTTCGCTGTAACAACGACATGCTGTCGCCATACTTCTGAGGCGGACCATCCTTGGCACTGTGATAGTGATCGGCGCTGTTGTTTCTCATGATTGTTCGGCGCCGTTTAGGGGTGGGGTCCATGCCGGGGGCCCGGGGTACTCGCTTCACATCAGGGGCCATATTTTCCTTGTTGTTCGCACGAGTCCCGTGCCGCACATCATCAAAGAAATCCTGACGCATCCAAGCAGATGGTTTCCTGGTGAATCCCGAGCTCGCAGATCTACTGTAATGATATAACCCCTGCTGTGAGGGGCCACGGAGGAATTGTTGCCGAGTTGACGATCGCTTACGTGAAGACGGGCGTGACCCAAATCCTCCGGCCTCATCATACACCAATTTGGGCTCGTAAGGGCTGGTATCTGAGAAATCAAATTTGTCCAACTCGCCACCCCCGAATTGGCTGATCCGTTGTACAGCATTACGGGATCCAAGACGTTCGTTTCGCCTAGGGGAGATCTCCTGCAATGGTTCATGTCTCGCATTTAAAAAGCTGCGGTTCTCGCCTTTTCTTCGTGCTTCTTCTGAGGGCGAAGGGGGCTCCTCTCCTTCTGAAGTGTCGCTGAAATTGTCTTCGAACTGGCTCATGCGCCGGAGAAGTCTGTTATTAGTGAAGGTGTCATGGTCACCGAATAGCTTCAATGGACTTCCTGATGACGGCATCTTGGCCTCATTCTCTGCTCCAGCCGTGGATGGCCGAACATGAGACGAGGAAGGACGCGGTAGACCAGGTGACGCGGTCTTGTGAGGGGGGTTGAACAAGGGGGAACTTCGGATTTTAGAGTTGGCGAGGGTTGTGGGGGACAAACGGTGCGAGGGAAAGGGCGAAGGGGAGAATCGCCGAGGGAAGGAGCGGTTTCCTCGCCGACTGTTGAAGTCCACCGTCCCCATAGACAGATCCTGGGGTAGAGAATGACTTGTCACGTCCAGTAAGCTGTCATCTCGTGGAGACCCATCCGCGTGAGGTTCACTATGGTTGTAGAAGAGGAAGCTATCGCTTGCGGGGGAGTCCGGGCGACTATCATTTTTGATAGACAGGCTTTCCAACTTGTTGGTGACCTGCTTCAGCGCAGACTTAATGACTTCTGAAGTCCCATTGCCATCAACCGTGTTGTTGCGGGAGAAGGTTATGGGTGTGATCCCCTCGTTGCGCAGATCCTCCAACCCACTAGCTGTCCGTAGCTGTGTATTCCCCGCTTGTGAGAACCCTTCCTGGTCCCAAACCACATCTAGGCGCCCATTATTCTCCCAATGAGGGCGGTTGACGGTTCCTTCCGGCGATCGGTCGCTAGTATCCCTTTCCTCATTCACGACGTGTGCGTCATCGTCGTGATTGTTGTTCTCGTCTCCATCCTGTCGCGAAGGTGTGTCGGCGAAATCCCACAGATGGTCGTCCTGCTTCGTAAACGGGGTAGAGCCTACTTGCGCCGTTGCAGCACCAGGTGTAGGCGGCTTAAATACGCTTTCAAGTCCCATCGGTGCGAACAGGTCCCGTGGTTCGCCAGCGGCGATTTCCCCGCGCACTAGTCGCCTGCGCCATTCTGGTGTACCCTCTTTTGTGTCCTTGCCCTTCTTCGATTTGATCTGAACCGTACCGTCGAATTCGGATTGTGTGGAGGCTTTGGAGACGTTTGACACTGATCGTAGAGGGGAGCGCGTATCCATTGAGGGCTGCCTGCGAGCCGCACCCGGGGTGGGCTTGGGGCTGACCTTTGGACTTTTGGTGTAGGTCTTTGGGTTGGTCTTGGGAGTATTGGGTTTCAAACTACCCGGGGCAGGCGATCGTGGTTTGCGCGTTTTGGGTGTTCGGGGCGTCTTTGGAGTCGGAGGTTCTCTTCTATGGAAATGACATGGTCGGGTCACTTTATCCTTTTTGTTGCTTCCCGGGGATTGTTGTTCTAAGGAACGGCGGGCAGGCACAGGAATGCGACTAGGGGTTCCCTGCTGACTGGTTTTAGGCGACTCCGGTAGAATAGGTACTGGACTGCTGGGGGAAGCTGGAGATGGCCAGTCGTCTGACAGACTGTCCAGCCATGGTTGGTTGCTCATTTTCAACCTTTATTATTATGCCGGTACGCGTTCCGGGTCCAAACAAAACAATTTCACACCCACACCAACATGGAAAGGCATAGATCGGAGCTAATAAAAGATAAATAAGAAGAACGGTGGGTTGAACAGTGCGGAGATGCGGTGTCCAGTGTATCTCCACTTAACTTGGGAAAGCTCCAGGGCCAGGGCTCCCTTGTTTATTATCTTTTTTGTTTACCTTTTTTGGCTTCCGTCCAGATCAAGATTCTATTATAATACGAATATAATATCATATCTACATTTTTAAGATCTATCAGTTCTATATTTCTATCTATATTTTCCCCTAGTTTCTATTATTTTGTTTTGGGGGTTTTTTTTTCTTGTTTTTTTTTCCTGGGGAAAAATATACTAAAATGGTCTCTGAACCCCCCAGATTCAAGCCAAAACTATTGAGTCCCTTTGAGGCCTGATATGTTGGCTAGTACTTGGTTCTCTTTTGCTGTTTATTTGATATCATACAAAAGGACTGGTTGAATTGATTTAATATCATATTCTATATAATAGTTTGGAGGGGGTGGTCTAACATCGTAGAAAAATATTCTGCTGTAGTTGGTCCCACTTGTATATATATCTGCAAGGCTTGATCGTCAACTACCAGAACAACCAAAATAGGTTGACCCTCCAAAATTCCAATGTTAGGTCGAATATTGATACTTACATATTTTAACATGCGCAAGGGTGATATTGTCCTTCGTTGCACAGAAATAAATAATTGAAATACTGTGTGGGAACCTAAATATGTATTGTTCGTGTCTAACTCCTAGGATATTGTCTCCCTCAATAATGAATGTTACAGTATAAAATATGAAATGCACATGGTTTTTAAATAATCAGTCTCTCGAATGAGTACTTGCCAACCGCCTTGCGGCGCAAATAACCAATCTCACGGCTGCTGCGGTTCTTGACCTCACCCGTCGACTTTTTGGTCTTGGTGCGGGACACGTCATTGGAAGCAGCCTTGAGTGACAGTGGTAGCATCTTGCCACCAGCATCGCCATCGTAGCCATCTTCTCCCTCACCGGGACGGGTGAAGACCATCAAGTCGGCGCCATTGAGTTTCTCGTAGCGAACCAGGTGGGACGGACCGGACGCCTCGGCATCCATCTTGGCTAGGGCATCCTCAGAGGTAGTAGCGGGGGTGTCAACTTGGTCCGCAAAGCGGAGGTACTCGCATAAAACGCCCTTGAGATAAGTAGCCTCTTCCACTCCTGCAAGAGCGGCCGAGACTTCAGATTTCATGTCTGCAATCAATTCCATTTCGCGACTAGCAGCGGCAGTGACCGAGTCTGAGTCTTCAAAGTCACCCGCTGCTGGGATGGCCGAGATCCAACCGGACGGACCCACAGCATCCACAGAGGCAGTGATGAGATCAATGATAACATTGAGAGAAAGGGCGGGAGTAATTTGGTCAAGAGTAATAGGTGTTGGGGGATTTTCAGTGAACCGGGAAGTGTAACCTCCGGTAGCGAGGGAAAGGCGGAGATGGTGAACCATAGAAATGAGCTCTGTCCGGGAGAGATTGGAGCGGAGGGAATGAACGACGACTGACACGGGCTGCGAGTGAATCTTTTGGAGGGAGGTGTTCAGGCCAGCGAAGATATCCTTCAGGGTTGCCGTCTCGGCCCCCAGCTGTTTTGAAAGTTCCTGGGTGGGAGTGGCAAGATCACCATTTGTGATCGCGCGAGCTGTCTCCTCAAGAGTTCCAGAGTGGGAACGTGCCTGGTTCAAGAAGGTCTTGAGCGCGTAGGCCAACTCATCGGAGGAAATCAAAGTGGGACCCTCAAGAACTTGGTTAACCTGCTTCAATGAGGGATCTGAATCGAGCAGGGCCTGAATGAATGATCCGGTGGGGAATGACTGCAAGATGCGTGGCTTGCATGCACGACGGAGCGCAATCTCAACGTTGTCGAGCGACAGATGCCCCAAGCGAATGAGCCAGTCGCAAGTAGTCGGGGGCCACAGGGCAACACGGAGTTGAGATGAAGGGGATGCCGACACGGTATCATCTGTGGCAGACTCTTCTACAGCGAAGATTTTTGAAAGCAAGAAAAGAGTTGCTTCGGGGTTAACATACTGCCCGCGGACCGGGAGCGTTGTGGAGGCATCGGAAGTGCTGAAGTATGTCAGAACCGCATTATCGAACAAGTCAATGTTCTTCGTCTTGGTCGCCTTCTCGACTGTTTTTGTGAGCTGAGTCCATTTCTCAACTTGCTCCGGTGATGTGAGCCGAAGGGAGGCCATGTTGTCAGATCGGTGCTTCTTCGATGCGATATCCCACTGTGCACCGGATGAACCAATACCTCTGCCGATGGCATCGATGAGCAGACTATCTCTGGTCCGCTTCAGTGAAGAGCTGGGGGCACTAGTGAGAGAACTCAAGTCAAAGGCAATAAGAGTGTTGCCCTTAGTTGCGACAGCAATGCCAAGTTTGGCGAAGTAGCTGATGAAGGTTGTGGGAGTCTCTGGGGTTGACCCAGTGCTCGACAAAAGATCACCAGCCGGAATGCTGCGCTGTACGGAATGGTATTGAGTATCATACACCGCCACTAGAGATTGTTGTGCTCCAATCACGGATTGGGGAGAGATGCGCATGACCGAGGAGAATTCCTCATCATCAAGGACGAATTGGGATGTGACAGAGGGAGAGTACTGAGAGAGGTCAACATTGATGAAACCCTTCTCGAAAGAAAGGTTCAACCCTGCCGAACCAGAATGAAAGCTCCATTGCATAGCATTGCCGTCGGTGGTTTCAAGGCCGCTCACATCCGGGATGTGGAAAGTTTGTAGATGGCGAAGGCGCTGACTTTCGTCCAACCGCGACTCTGACTTCGCGTGCGCGGGGACTGAGAACATCTGCACAATAATGTCCTTGAGGGAGACTCGATCGGTGTTCTTGGGTTGGGATACCAGAAGCAATATAGATGGCTCGTTGGTTCCTGAGGTTGTTAGATCGCCGAGTGCCAGTAAAGCCAAATCCTGTCGTCTTTTGAACAAAGCCTTCTTCGCATCATCGAATTCAACCAAAAAGCTGGACTGAACATTGTGAGTAGAGCAAACCTTTGCAATCTCACTGTGCTGAATACTCCACCGTTGGGTCTTCAGATCCGACGACAGCCTACGCACACGACCATCCTCATGGACTGCCAGGATATCGAATGGGTCCGTCTCTCCTTCGGCATCGGTACTAGAGGGAACAATTCCCACAAAAGTTGTGGGGCTAGTCGAGTCGGTCACGGTGGTAGTGGAAGAAGAAATGACCGGAGCACTTGAACCGCTGCTGCCGATCTCCTCCACAAAGCACTTGATTTGATGTTCTGGCCTAGTGACAGCAGTATAAGTTTGTCTTCGGACTGTCGATTTTTTCGACAACTTCCGGCGAACTGAGCATGGGCGGCAAGAGAAAGTAGATTGCGGTGGGACGGCGTAGGAAGTCACGAGCTTAGGTGTTTGAACCTGGTGAAGATTAGACTCTAGTCAGATGCAGCCGAAATAACACAACCGAAGTAGAAAACATACATTGTAAATGTTCACAGCCTCGCCATCCACAGCAACTGCGACTTCATAACGCTTGCGTTTTTTCGCATCGGCGAGACTGAAGACATCGCCGATACGGGTTTTGCCAGTAGAAGCGTGAAGGGGGCGAGGCAATTGCGCCAGCACAGATGGGGACTGTAAATCCATGACGAAATGAATCCCAGGAATCAAAAATGGCTTGAGTTCCTGTCCCTTCAAAGCGTGGGATCTTTTTGATGCAGACCCATCCAATTTGGAAATCTGAAAAATTTTCGGAATTACATCGGGCCGGCCTATCCACCACTAGGCCATATCAGGGCTAGCGTTGGCCTGTGAAGCAGTCAGCCTGACATAAGCCATTAACGCGCCTTTCGCGTCGGACGTGTTTGAAGCTATAGGGATCGATCGACCTTGAATTGATTCTTATTTGATGCAATCCCTCCGCACTTATCACCAATATCCTGTCATTTCAATGCTATATCTGAGATACTGTTTGCTCCCTGGTCTCTCTTCAGGGATCAACTGATTGTTCATCACATGAACATCGTATCAAATCTACCGATGGCTATGGGAACCGACGAACCGCAAGTCATACATCCCTTCTTTCGACAAGGTCAGAATGTGTCCCATAGCCGCAGGTGAAAATAAGCTTACAATTTCTAGAATTTGGTGTCTCGGTCAAATCTACGCCCTCAAACGAGCCAATCTCGCCCGCGAGTACCCACGTACATGAGCTTCGACCGATAAGCAGCCAAAGCTCTACGCATGAGCAGGGGCTCCAGGACGATCCAAATGTCCCCAAAATACACAGGGAGAGTTCTGTGGATCTCGATGAAGACTTGAATGAGGATCGGAGAAAGAGGCGAAGGACAGACAAAGCCCAAACCATCGAACCCACCACTACCTCCAGTATTGGTCTCTCAGAATGGCTCGGCCCTAGCGTGACCAACAGTACGGCCTTGTCAACTGATCGTTCTCCCGAGACCGAAATAAATTTGTCTCTACCTCACGCCGAGGCTCCGCTGGCGGAGACCCAACTTCCTGCAGATGAAACTCGGCCATTGGCACCTGCCGAAAACGAGAAACCAGAGGGTCCAGTTGGAAGAACCTCTGCAAGACAAAAAACTCTCAGATTGAATTCGAAGGGGGGGTTCCTGTCATCACCCGCTTCCAGTCCTCCACGAGAGACAAAAAAGAGAACGACAGGGAAACGGGGAAGGCCTCGGAAGGTTGAGCGCAAGGTGGTGACAATCAGGTATAGCACCGACAAAGAAAAAAATATCGGGAAGTTGGTCGACGATATCCTAGATGGCCGAGCAGTTCAAAAACCCCCTGCCACTGTACCCACTGTAACCTCTGTTCAGCCGCCCAAGGCGAAAAGCCAACCTCGAAAGCCCACACACCCGTTCTTCAGCAAGAAATCAGCACAGAAACCCGGTCCTACGAGTTTGAATGGATCCCAATCGGACAATTCAGATATCAGCGTGAGCGTGCTCCCAAGCCAAACCACAGCCGGCGCCCCGGACAAGAAGCGGATAGTAGCAGCTTCAGGCAGTTCGTTTGCTAGCTTTCCCCGTCGTGCCTCTAAGTTCGCCGAACTGCTTGATCCCCTTTGGCCACCGCAAGATCTTGTGCATGTCAGAGACGTTCACTCACCCCCAGATGTTAATGATCGTGCCTGGCATACTACCCAGGACCGAAAAAAATCCAAGGTCGCAGCTATCTCAGTTAGAGACGAAGAAAACGTCCTTCTGGTTGGAACAGCTGAAGCAAGGAGGATCGCTCGCCTGTCCAAGCAGGACTACGATGCTTTAACTATTCTTCGGCATCCCGTGCGACATGTTGCTAGTAGTCAAGTCTTGCATACAGCAATGGAAAGACAGATGTCGTGGTCCTCACCAAACCGCCAATCTCCTTGGAATTCTTCTAGTCCACCTCTTGCCAGACTTCGCTCAGCCCTACTCACGTCAGTTTCAGCTTTCGATTGTGCAACCTACGAACCACATCTTTGGACACACAAGTACGCCCCACAGTCAGCCGAAGACGTCCTGCAGCTTGGCCGTGAACCACAGATGCTTCGAGACTGGCTACGGCACCTCAAAATCACAGCAGTGGACACCGGAAAATCATCGAAGGAGAATGCGAAATCGAAACCGAAGCGAGAGAAAAAGGCGAGAAAGCGCCAGAAAACTGACAAACTGGATGGCTTCGTTGTGTCAAGCGAAGAGGAGGCTTCTGAGATGGACAATTTCTCTGGCTCAGATGACGAGTTAGCGGGCGGCGTAACCACAACGCCTCAACGGACAGTCGTTAGGTCGGGTGACATAGCATCTGGTTTACATGGAGCAGAACGAAAGATCCCAATGACCAACGCGATTCTTCTTAGCGGCCCGGCTGGCTCGGGCAAAACCGCTTCTGTCTATGCCGTTGCAAAAGAGCTTGATTTTGAGGTTTTCGAGATAAACGCTGGAAGCCGACGAAGTGCCCGAGATATGCTGGAGCGAGTCGGAGATATGACGCAAAATCATCTTGTTCATCTCCTCAACGAATCCGAGAATGCAACATACAACGACAAGGATGCCGCTAAGCAAAACAAGCTGAACAGCTTTTTCAAAGGCACATCCTCGAAAGCTAGCAAACCAGTCCCCCAGTCCGGCGAACCTAGCCCTAAGCCCGAAACTGCGCCCAAACGCCCCCGGGAGCAAAAACAGTCTTTGATCCTGCTCGAAGAAGCCGACATCCTTTTCGATGAAGATCGGCAATTCTGGACTGGCGTTTTGACTCTCATCAATCAATCTAAGCGACCGATCGTCATCACCTGCAACGATGAGAGTTTAATCCCTACTCAGGATATGTCTCTTCATGCCATATTGCGATACCACCAGCCTGCTCATGACTTTAGCATCGATTACCTGCTTTTGGTTGCCGCCAACGAGGGGCATATGTTAAAGCGAGAAGCTGTCACCAGACTTTATCAAGGATCCGGAATGGATCTTCGGAAGTCATTGATGGATCTGAACTTCTGGTGCCAGATGGGTGTCGGTAGCGAGAAAGCAGGTTTGGATTGGCTGCTTCCTAGTTGGCCACCTGGGTCAAACGTGGATCATGATGGGGATCGACTTCGTGTTTTGAGCCTCAACACCTACGAGCGATATATGGGCTGGTTCAATCGTGATATGATTGTGACCCAAGGTTCGTTGGATGAAGAGACGGAAATCATCCGCAACAGTTTCCAATCGTGGGGTGTCGGCCTGCAGGATTCCGAAGACATGGCTGGGAAGAATGAAATTGAACTTCTGTCTCCTGATCAACTTCAGTCTATTCCCAAGCCAACGCAGCTTGACATCCTGCGCCGGGAAGCGGATTACTATGACATGAGGAGTTCTCTCGACATACTTTGCTCCAATATCTCCTTGGACGCGAGCAATGTGAGTGTCATCGATATGTCTACCGAAACACTAGCTAATAATTGAACAGGATGCGATTGATAAATCCGCCCCACCCCCGCCAGAAGGTTTCAAATCCAACTATCTTGACAATTACCCACTCCTGCACACAGAACTGCGAACGGAGTATTCATCACTCAGTGAAACTGTCAGTGCTACCTTTGATACGTTGATAAGCCGAACTTTCCGTCCGACAACCGCCCGGGATTTGGAATCTTTATATGCCAACCGGGTCTTGAGCAAATCAATTGTCTCTGCAATGCCTCCGCAAACCCCTCCATCGACTCTTCCTCAATTTCAGCGCATCTTTGAACCCATCATGCGTGCCAACTACTCAAACCCTACACCAACCGCCCGCCATGCCCCTTCATTCGAGAATGGACTCGCGCCGATCACGGAAGATTTGGCCCCGTACATCCGCAGTATCATGGTCTTTGATGGTCGTCTCCAGCAATACCGCGAGAGGTTGTTTGCGCTCACAGCGCAGGAACATGGGCGCGGCGAGCAGCGTTCCCGCACGACCCGTGCTAGTCGTGCGGCCCTTGAAGGAGGTAACAAAGCCTCAACGCGCAAGGAGAGGTGGTTCGCTCTAGACACACCTTACTATAAAGTGCAAGGCACTGCAGGGCCGGAGTGGCAGCATGTCTTGTTCCAGATGGGGTATTTCCATGTCCAACCTATGCTTGAGCCATCCCCCGAGTGCAGTGGCCATGTCTTGGGTGATCGAGTCATGGAGACTGCGGAGTGATTGGTCTTATGTCTCGTGCACGACCCAGTGTATTATTTATGCAAACGATCTCAACGATATAGCTACCTGTTTCAGAATCTACGCCTGTACTATTTATTATTTAGTATCTATACCAGTCTTCGCTTTCCAATAAAGACATTCGTGTCTATAATTCAAATCTACACGTGAATATTGCGTATAAGGTGTGAAAAGAAATGATTCGCTATTGTGCTATGGCTCAGATCGCTCGAAACTCATAAAGAAACATTGAAAGAGAATAAGAACCTCGGAAGCCAGTCCATAAGAATTGAAGAAAGCGCCCCGACCAGCAGGAACCTAAGAACCTAACAAGAGTTAGCCCCCAACTTCATTTTTGGTCATAATCCTCTCAAAAATTACAAGAAACATAATAAAACCCCATACCAACTAGGCAATAACCCTAGTAGCCACGGGCTTGGGCACCTCAGGACTCGGGAACTGAGCAAGGTGATAGGGCCCATGATCCTGCTTGAAATCAAAGATCGACTCGCCAGAGCTACGTCGTGACTCAGAAGCATAGGGACGTCCATTCGATGGTGGTGCTCCCTCAGTGCCGAATCGCTGTGTCGCGTAGCGAGCATAGAAGCCCGAGCTGCGTTTACGGTCTTCTAGGTCTTCGCGGTCATCGCGATTCATGCGCTTGCGGTAGAGGACTATCAGGACGATAATGGCGGTTATGATGATACTGAGATATAGTTAGTTCTGTCATGGTTGGGTGGTTCTCCATGGATGATGGATGTATATATGAGGCCGGGAAAAAGGGTAATAATATAATAATATAAGATTGTACTTACACCCCTGATATCACGGCGGGAATGCCGATCGTCACTGCTGCGCTGGTGGGCTTTGTGCAGCTGGACATGGTTTCGTCGCCATTGCAATCGCGACGGAAGAGAGTAAGGAGTGTGGGGAGCATAGTGGATGTCCGTTATGGTCAATGTCTAAAAGAGTGTATTTTATGAGAACTGGAAATAAAGGAGTGAAGAAGGGGTTCTCAGGTCAGAAAGAAAGGATAGAAGGGAGTGTGTTGGATGAAATCTCCGAACAAGAACGAGTGAATCAGTGAACAACCTGTGAACCTGTGAATTAACGAATTAACGAATTAACGAATTAATAGAATGTCTCAGAGAGAAAATAGAAACAAACGGCACAAACGGAGCTTCCTGCGTATCGGCTCTAACGACCCTGTTGATGTGCGGAGTTTCTCCGTACAAAATTAAATTGGAGATTGTTAATGACGAAAAGGGGGTGGCTTATATCCAGTTTTCAGTTGAAATATGGGGTTACATTCACCATTCTCTGTTTCTTTAACGGATTCCTTTAACTGATTTAACGTTAATTAATTGATTAATACTATGTTATATGCTTATTATATAGAAGAACCGTGGAGTTTCTCCAAGTGATCTTCCTAAATACTATTAGCATCTTCAGGGATTGTCTATTTTGTCTATTTTGTCTATTTTGTCTATTTTGTCTATTTTGTCTATTTCAATCTTCATATGTTTCACTATGCACCGAATTATGTATTCTGTACAATCCTTCACTGGGCTAATCGCACGGATAAGTGTCCATACAACGTTGTATGTGTTGGCGCCCGAGAAATATGGCTAAAAATAGCACCTCAGGCATCAATCTATTCTTCTATTAGATAGTGATGTACTTTGTACACAAGATTCTCATTTATCAACAGGTTTAGCCGTATCCAGCTTAGCCAAGACCTCACTCTTACCCACCTCCTCACTCCACCTCTTGCGCGGTTGCTCAAAAGTCGACCCAATCCGACCATAAGAGATGCCCCCAAGTTGACCGACCGGCCGCAACTTCTCCAAGTCAATATGACTATAATCCTCATTGGCAGTGCCCTCCTTGACCCAGAACCGGGTGGCTTTGATGAGCACCGTAGCAGCGAGACTCATCCCAGGCTGTTGGTGATCCGTGAACTCCTTGATATCAATCACCTTGCCCTCGATGTTGAACACCGATTCGGCGACGCGGGAGGGCTTCACGGTAGTCGATGGTGCCTCATGCAGACCGGATACATCCCACTCTGACACGCCATACGGAGCATCAATAGAGGTCGCGTTCACTGCCTCGATCATGTTCTCCGACACTGTGTTGATCACACACTCCCCGGTCTCTCGGAGGTTACGGTATGTGTCTTTGACCCGACTGGGTCGAGACGAGAATCCCACAATGAACATCGGGGGATCGTGGTCGATGACTTGGAAGTAACTGAATGGGGAAAGGTTCTTTTCACCCTTGAAATTCACGGTGCTGAGGAATCCCACCGGTCGAGGCGCAATCCCTGAAACAAGGAGGCGGTAGTTATTGATCATCGGCCGATCTGAGGCGTAGGGGTCGATTTCATGATGTTTTCCCGCTAGACTGGCTCGATTGTTGGGTACACCTTGCCCATACTTCCAGTTGGGATTTGGGGATTTTGTTGCTTCAATGGGTTTAGAATGATCAAAGTCTGGTCGCCTGGCTTGCATTTCGTCGAAATTGCCACTGTCTTGGATGATTTGGTAACTTTTTTGTGCTGCGACGGTTTCAGCTTCTGATGTCGCGGCCGTTGTAGAAGAACTCATTCTCAGTTGGTTCAATGAATGAGAACCAATGCGAGATACAGAGATGGGAGAAAAATTCCAAATCCTGGATTCAAGTTAGACCCTGACTGGGCTGGCGAGCAAAGTTTGACATACTGGTTAGATATAAAGCGGCTAATTGTTCTTGTGCCAGTCATCATGGATCAAAGAAAGTATATTTGATAGAATGACGAGATTAATGCGATCGTGATGCTCATAAACCATTGAATACGATATCTCTTTTCGAGAGACCCGAAAAAGTCGGGTACATCGGCCGATAATCGGAATCCCGATCCGACAACCTTCACGGTAAGGTAGCTTTTGACCGAGGGAGTCGACCACAACAATAACCTCAACCCCGACTACCATTACTTCTTCATATTCAATCATACTCAGCCGAAAGGTATGTGCCGCTCTCAGAAGAACTCGTCTTCTATCAAATCAACTTGCTCGAACCTCTAGCTATACTGCAACGGGACAAGTCTACATGGCACTGACAAAGTATCGTGAGGCCCATAACATTGCAGATACAGCCATAGCCCGCATCGAACAACTTCATCCGTTCCCCTGGGAGCAGGTAAAAGAAAATCTTGAGCATTACCCGAGCGCCTCGGATGTCGTATGGTGCCAAGAGGAATCCCTCAATGACGGCCCATGGGCATTTGCTCGAAGCCGACTTGAGACTAATGACCTATTAACTCTCTCTAATATAGAAAGTCTACTTGCTCTTCAATTTTGAATTTCATGAATCCTCGTAAAAAGTCGTATAGTTCGTTGGCCTCAGATACTTGCGATATATCAAACCCCAACAGATTGCATGATCCCCTCCATATCCAATTGATCTGCAAGATCCAATAATTCTCGCGGGGGAAGACTGACGGACGAATTGAGTCCCAGTAGATCCCACTCAAACTCCTCGTGGTCGAAGGCATAAGGTTCTTCATTAATTTCATTGATTTCATCCATATTGACTTGCGGCAAAGGGTGAGTTGCCAATTTTGGCGTCAAAGGTGCGAGTATTTGCTCTAATTGCCTAAGTTCAAGCCTGCGAAGTGGTGCAGCTAGATTACCCTTTGAAATCAGTTTATCGAGCACTAGTGTCAGGTTGTCGCACCAAGTGTCATGCGAGATCACCGATGGGGCAATTGCACGGATTAGGTAGAGAACAAACGCAGAGGATGATGCATCTTCGACTTGAAACGGTAAAAATGCGTCTGTGGGCTGGAATTAGTATTAAGATGTTTATACACAGCTAGCAGACATACCCATCAAGTCATCATCAGCTAAAGTGCGAAGGGTCTGGAGGATAGTCTGGGCGGAATCGGCGCAGCATTGTAACAGGGATGCAACAGGTGATGATAACCCGATCGTCTGGGACTTTTGTCTTTCTGTCCGTTCAATATGCATGTGGAGTGCGCACATCACTAGCGGTCTTGTTGTAAGTACCACACACTGCTACTGTTAGCTCATGGGGAGATCAATTGTTCGCAGGGAACCCACGTGATGGTGAGCCAGCATCAATCGAATGGCCATTTTCGAGGCACGGCTGATTAATCCGTGGAAATGAGCATTTAAAAACGCAGTTAAGTCGTATGAAAGTTCGGCAATGCTATGAAGAATGGATTGTGTGCTTCGAATGAGCGTGTCATCAACATCATTGCCAACCCCGTAGACGGCTAGATTTCGTTAGCATTACACCCAACGCCAATCGACCAAAAGACTCACTTGTCAGAATAGTGGCCATAAGTCGGGAAAGCCGAACATGCAGTGTCAAGTTAATTTGTTCAACTGAATCATCCATCTCCGCTGGTAATTTAACTGTGATATCCTCATCCCTAATTGAGCTGGGGGCACCGATTAAAGCAGAGAATTCTCGGTCCAACATGTAAACCACCCAGAAGATTGTTCTGCATCGTTTGGAGAGCTCCGGTCCACATATCTCCTCTGGTACATGTCTGTGTATTCCTTCGATGATACAGCCTCGTAGGGCGTGCCCAATCTGTTCACATAATTAGATAATTCAATAACAGTGAGACATGAGTAAACCCACATGTTGAAAGGCCGCTCTTCTCATATCTATTGACTGAAGATACACTGCCCCTAGGCTGAGTGCTTGGATACAGCCCAAAGGGTCTTCGTCAACTCCCGACAAATCAGGCAACAGAGCCATCGCCCGCGATGCATATTGATGACCAGGCGGTGTTCCAGAAGGATTCCTCTGAATCAAGAACGCCTTTCCAAAGGCAAGAACAAGTAAATATTGGCAGTACCAAGGTCTCTTGGAAGCAGCTTTCGCCGGAGGGTCCCGGTAGAATTCATGCAGGTCCTGCAAATACGCAGGTTCATCAATCATAAAAGAAAGAAAGCCAAAATAGAACTTGACTGTGTTGAATAAGAAGAGTGCATAGTCCAACGGTGGCAGGTTAGTGACGTCAGGTACTTCGTCTGGGGGATATGGTCGCCAGGTCAACTTGAAAGCCACGCCATCAATATGGAATGGGTCTGGCGGACAGTTTGATTCAGGCACCTTTCTGCCTATCAAAGCAAGGACACGGCGACAAAATGACCACGATGATGTTGGTCCCATGTACCCTTCGATATCCGATATCCGAGTCAGTAATGAAGTACCGTGATACAATAGACTAATTACTCACAAAATCGGCCATCTGGTGTCTGGGCAAAAGATGGATCCCGATCAACCAAAGGATTCTGGGCAAACCTTGATCGGTTATGGTCTTGTTCAATACTACTGCTGGCCTCATGCTCTCTCTGAGGGGTCCCTGGGGTATGCAGGGGCGGGCCCATCCCTAGAAGAAAGCTACGATCAACACACCGAACACACATTCAGAGAATGGTTATAACATACCAATTGACATTGAACGCCATGCAATATCTTGTTGATTGTCTAGCAGCCTGCTAGATTCCTGAGGGGTCGGAGGAATATCAATATTATCATCGCCTGTGAGCAGTGTACCTCCTAGAGGGCTTTGGTCAAGAGGTTCCGGAAGCCCATGTCGCCCCGAGCTTGCGCTTTGGGATATGTGCTCCTCTAGCTCTCGCAAGTACCTATTATGGATTAGCACGTACTTGTGCAGCCAGTTGGAGCTACTTACCGTTCTGACACGGAGACCCGGACTTCCTCCACCGGAAAGTGACAATGCTTTTTCTTCCGCGCACATCTTGTGCAAGGGCTGACCCCCGAGCATTTGACCTTCATTGATCGACATCTCTCACAGCTTTTTTTTAAAAATAAAATGTAAGTTGTATACTCTACTTTCGGGCGGACTGAAGATTCTAACTCACGCCTTCTGGCACTTTTTCGTTTTTCCCTGGCTAGGCGTTGCAGGCATACCGGATTAGGATACCGATATGATGTATAGAACAATTTTGAAGATTGTATGTGCTACCGGGGCAACTCTCCGATATCAATAGCCTTGGAGAGTGCGGGGTAGGGATGGGAGAGCAGGTACAATCAGTCGGGATGAGCTTCCGACTTTTCTTATCGATAACAGCGCTTCCGTTGTCGTCTACCACGAACTATCACATGATTGGTGAGACCCTAATGGGATTGACTTTGCCGTGATCTATTAGGCTTGGTGCACGGTTTGTGCATATCTACTGGGTTCCAATAGGTTGATTGGTTATCTTGTGCATTAAGTATCTAGCCACTAACCTCATCCGACGATCCTTCGCCACAACTCACGACGCAATGCGGTCACCATGTGTTGTGTTCGTTCCACTGCCCCGCGATTCTCGATTGCTCGGCGGTGTAGATATCCCATGCACTCAGCAACTGAACCCCAAGCCATGCATTTGAAAGCTTTTGGTACGGTCAAGTTGGCAGCAGATGATTGCCCGAGAGCACGTTCGTAGTTTTGCACCAGTTCACAACTGAGCTCGTCAGCCATGCCTTGAATTTGTCCACATTCCAACATGACTGTGGGTTGGTTGGCCATAAGCCTATTCTGGTGCGTGGTAATTGCTTTCGTTACACTAGCAGCGTTGTGGGTGGCGAGGAAAAGAGCGGCCTTGGGGAATGGAAGGCTCCCCTTCCCAACAGGCATTCTTCGACAAAGTAAGGTGTCTGCAATGAGATCGTAAGACCGATCTGTATCGGCCTGTGTGTCATGAATAAGAGAGCGGGTCTCATGCTCAATATACGCCCCTCGGACCAATTTGATACCCAGAGACCAGCCCTCTTGCGCAGCCAAGGTAAGATGGTGGTCAAGGTTCGCCTTTGATCCCTTGAGATAGCCCTGAATGGTATTGTAAACGATTGGAGTTTCAGATTTGTTATGTTTGCGCATCACTTCAATGGCCCAATCATCAAGGCCATGTTGCAAGACTTGTTGCTCTGCATCCAACCAGAGA
The DNA here is from genome assembly GCA_030142185.1 of Penicillium thymicola. NCBI lineage: Eukaryota > Fungi > Ascomycota > Eurotiomycetes > Eurotiales > Aspergillaceae > Penicillium > Penicillium thymicola. The sequence continues at coordinate 20,555 of LACB01000213.1, forward strand.
CGTGAGCCCTGCTTTTCTGTCGCAATGCAAATCTCATCCATGGCTTTAACCAGAGCCTCTGGCATACTCTGGCGTGCTGCCATTGCATCCACTGAAATAGGCCCGGCACCTGTCAATCTGGCAAAAGAATATCAGATACCACGGGATGATAATTCAGGGCTTCATACTTACTTCACGGCAAGGAAGTCACCAGTCCCAACCATACGTAGTGTCTCCAGTGTTCCTTCCTTCCACTCGTCAATCATCTGATAGCACTTGTCGCTGTATTTTGATGTGCCAGACGCATCGGTCGAAAGCATTTCTTCCCGATCCAGCACTATTTCTTTTGAATACCCCAAGATGACACCCTGGTATCCCATCTTCTTAATATCTGCCACGGTTTTCGAGACTTCCTTTCTGTTCACTCCAGCACAAAAGTGATTGTAGACCGTCCAGCGAAGAAACTTGTTTAAAGGGAGGTTCCGATCTGGGTTCAATAGTGCGGATTTTGATGTCGCAAGGACGCCCATTACGGCCAGAGCAGGTCGTAAGAATAGATTGGATGTCATCAAGGAAGTCAAAAGCAATGAACGTAGCAGTAGCCTTGTCGGGATTCGGGCCATAGATGAGACCACGACCGGCGGGTTGATTGCCGGCATGACGGCGGCATCGTGGAAGTGGGATTTTGTCGAATGAAGTCGACAACCTAAGGTCGGCGAAATTAGGACTGAGAAGCCATGAGGGGCTCTCATAGGAGTAGAACGAGGTAACATCTTGGCTTGAGTCAAGAGCGCAAATGGAGGAGTCTTAAGCCGCACTTGTGTTTTATAAGAAAGAGTTCAAGATTGCAATAACCTTCATTCAACTCAGGTCGCTACCACTATTTGAAGCAAGCACTTCTTCCAGTCTCTGTATTACTTTATTAAACCGCTACTACCTACCCAACTATCCGGTCACCGATAGTCAACCGGTCTTCCATCGGAGCTGTCCTCCGACGGAGGGAGGGGTTCCCAGACCAGGAATCCTGTACCGATATGCCAACTCATCGTTGCTTCCACAAGACTTTTGGGTTATAATTGAATGACCTAGCACGGTAGATCCGTACGTTATCATTGCTCAAGTTCCAGCACAGGCCCGGTTTGAGGTTGTAATGTTAGTTTGCATTACGTTTCATAGATAGATCTACCTAGGTGGGGTTGGTCAGTGAAGTCTTGTGATAAACCTTTGACTTTCAGTGTTACCAGGCGCTCATATATATCCTTTGCTTCGGTGATTAGGTTCCGATATTAATCTTCAGTACTATCTGGTGATATCAGAGGTTTCTCTCATGCCTCAGGACATAGCCTTGGAAGTCCAATCCCTGTTAGTATGATATTTGAAGGTATTTACTCTCGCTGCGATACGGGGGAAGGAAAAAGGACCCTAAAAAGGCGAGCACCAAAAATAAATGACTAGACCACATAAGTGGCCAAATATTCCTGTAGAAATTCAATTTATATTCGACGATGGTAAGTTATATATAGATTTTCCTTTCTTAAATCTCATTCGAAGGATATGTGACCTTTTCCAGAGGCGCAAACTCCTCCTTGATTGTGCGAGTGCTAACGAATCGCTGCAGGTGCGCCATAGTGCCGGTCTTGTCGTTTGTACCCGAGTCGCGGCTACCACCAAACGGCTGCTGAGCCACAGTCGAGCCGGTGCACTTTGTATTCAAATAGAGCATGCCAGCAGCATGCTTGAGAATAGTTTGCGCCTGGCGGCTGACATAGGGATCCTTAGCGAAGATACTTCCAGTCAATGCATAGCGAGAGGTTGTGTCAACCAGCTTCAACGTTTGCTCCCATTCAGCATCTGGGTAAACATAGATGCCAAGAATGGGTCCAAACAGCTCCTCAGACAAAATCTTGTGGTGAGGGTTGGAGGTCCGATAGACGGTGGGGTGCACGTAATAGCCCTCTGCTTTAGAAGCCTTTCCGCCAACGATAAGGTCCAGCTCCGAGTCGCTCTTTGCTTCCTCAATGAACTTGTTGAGTTTGTCAAATGAACGCTCGTGAATAACTGGGTTGATGAAATTGCCATAGTCTTCGACATCTCCCACCTTGAGAGCTGCGGTCTCTTCTGCCAGGACTTTTTTGAACTCAGGCCAAACAGACTTCGCAACATAAACGCGCGAGTTGGCAGAGCACTTCTGACCTTGGTATTCGAAAGCTGCCCGAATTGTGTTCAAAGCCGCGCTCTTCACATCTGCGGATGGGTGGACGACACCCCAGTTCTTACCACCTGTCTCGCCGACCACTCGAGGGTAGGAGTTATAAATACCGGCGCCAACGCCATCGCCGATCTTCTTCTGAATGCCCTTGAATGTAGCAGTGGCGCCAATGAATGTCAGGGCTCCAAACTCGGGTCTCTTAAGAATAGTGTTGGTGATTTGCTCGGCATCACCGGGCAAAAACTGAACAACATCCTTAGGCAAGCCGGCTTCAAGCAAAATATGATGAAGCAGCCAGCTAGCATGCAGCGCTGAGTCGGAAGGCTTCCAAATAACGACATTGCCAAGCAATGCAGCAGGTCCAATAAGCGTTGCACCGAGTGCGGTGAAGTTAAAGGGAGCAATGGCGTATGTGAAACCCTCGAGCGGGCGGTACTCCATCTTGTTCCAGTTTCCATCAAGTTGGACTTTAGGTTGCTGGGAGTACAATGCCCACGCCTCTTGGATGTAGTGGCGGAAGAAATCGGCCGTCTCGGCAGGGGCATCAATCTCGGCTTGCCAAATGTTCTTTCCTTGGCCAAGCATTGTGGCTGCAACGATTTCTGAGCGGTATTTACCGGTGATGAGTTCGGAGGCTCGAAGGAAGATGGCGGCACGGTCTTCGAAGGGGGTAGCTTCCCAGGCGGGCTTTGCATTGAGGGCTGCATCGATGGATGCATTGACTTGCTCTGGGGTGGCAGAGGCGTAGTTTGCAACAATCTCACTATGTTTCGAAGGATTTGGTTGGGAGCGGGATTCCTTCGTGGTAACCTACAGAGGTATTTCAGTTGAATGTCCCTAACTAGTAGAGGTTGTTCTCACTACATACCTCTGAGCCATTAATAGTGATAGGAACTGTGAATGGGAATTGTCCCTTGAGTTTCTTGATAGTCTTGGTCAATTCGGCTCTTTCTGGAGAGCCTTTGGCATAGTTCAGCTGATTTGCAGTTAGTCAAAGTCCATTTATATCCATATATATTTTAACTTTACTCGCCATCTTTTCATTTTCGAACTTGGGAGGGCTTAGCAGAGTCAGGTACCGCCTTGATGATCCATTTATAGCGCGAGGCCTGAGGCAATTGAGCCTTGCTCCTCGAGTAAGGGTAACAGGACGCATATTGTGAAAAAGAAATAAAGGTATGCAGATTTCAGCCAATGGTAAAGAAGAACAGTTTGCCAACACACCGGCAGATAAGCTGTTAAATATGATATTCATGCATGAACCAGGTATACTAACCATCGGGAGGTCCCTCCGAGCGGGGAGTCTGTACAACTATCTCCAATATCGGAGCAGCCTTCCGATGTTCACTGTTCGCTGTTCCGTGTTCGATGTCAGATAAGAGAGGTATATCTTTGGGATAGAGGAGTATCGGCATTCTCTGCGAGCTCCGCAATGACATAGAGACCTAGTTCTCTTTTTTTGGCTAAACTTCTCGAGCAAGATTTAACTCAGAAGTCCAGAGACTGTTGAAATGTGTAAGTTCAAGAGAAATATCTCCCATATTATCCCATAGTGCTGGAGTGATCTTGATCTCCGATAACGCCATTCATAGTATCATATAACTATCACCAGATGATACTTGCAAGCACGCATTCTTCTTATTTGAATGAGACAACAATGACAATAATCGAAAACAAGCAGAACCAATTCTAACAAATTCAATCTTCATAATGTATATATACGTTTGTAGTCTTGAGGTAAGAGGGTCGTAGCTGGCACAACTGGCCTGGCCTGACTAACCCGGTTGGGTACAGTACCAGTGACATTGGAGCCTGTTATCTCCTTGAACTTGAATTGTCACCATATTCCCTATTGAATCTCTTAATTTGGACAATCGAGTGTCTCCAGGGTTGTTGTTGTTGTTGTTTTTTGTTGTTTTTTTTGAGGTGGAAAGCGGTGCCCGTATACTCGTGCGACCAGCCAGCCAGCCCCCTAGGAGCTCCGCTTGATCGTCAACATCGTCATTGCCACCACCTCCACACCTGACCCCCCCCCTCCGACAGCTCCCCGGCGCAAACACCACCCCGTCGGTTTCCTGATGTCCTTATTCGGCACATCTCCGGAAGATCCCTCTGCGGGTGATCCTGCCAGATTCAAATCCTCGCTCTTTGCTGACGAACCGGCTACGGGCGGCTCTTCGCTGTTCGCCGATGACGACGGCGATGACAACTCCTCTCCTTGGAATGCCCAAAATAATACAGCCAAGAGAACTGCCCGGCGCGATCTGGCTCGAACCTTGCTTCCCAATACAGATGTGCCTGAGAGCTACATCGACGCATACGACCTGATTCTGAATAGTGGTGACAGGGTTGGCTCCGGCATCGGGTTGACCTCTGTTCGGGAGATCCTTTCAAGCAGCGGGCTCACCGCAACCGACCAAAGCAAAATCCTAAACCTTGTTGCTTCTGGTGATCATGAAAGCTTTAGTGGACTCGGTCGTGGCGAGTTCAATGTGCTATTGGCGCTGGTCGGCCTAGCGCAAGAAGGCGAGGACGTCTCGTTTGATGCAGTGGACGACCGCCGCAAAAGTGAGTGGCCTTGCCCCCTTTCGTATTTCTTTATTTGTTATTCGGGATAATCCCTCTAACGCGGAGTCAACGCAGAATTACCTCAGCCAAATGCTGCCTACCTCGACCGGCTACGAACGACCGACGACGCGAGCTCTGAACAACCATACCAACAACCTGCTACGCCCCCTTCCCAACCTCCTCCCTTCCAAACTTCCGGCTCCGCACAATCGCAAAGGTTGCGACGAACGTCATTAGGCGGATTGGAGTCAGACCCATGGGGCAGTCCAGAATTACACCGCGGTCATAACCATGAGGCAGGAGGTGCCGAACCACGTCCATTGAATGGATTCGGTAGTGTGAGGTCCACGACAAATTCCTGGTCTAGCAAGGCGATCGAGGACACCACGCAAAGCAATGTAGTGCAACGGGATCATTTCAATGGCCAGACGGAGACTGCGCCGCCTAGCAGTTCTGGGTCGGGATGGGGAAACAATAACTTCAGCGGAGCGGGTCCGAGCGATGAAAGTAGCTTTGGAGGCACAGTGCCTCCAGCACTAGGTGGATTTGGTCCTGCGGTGGATGAGCCCAGAACCGCTGCACCACGGCGTCGGTCCCTTGGTCTCGGCCGATCGACAAACCCACAGGTAGAGGAGACCGTGACTGTCGTGTTGCTCCCTGAGAAAGAAGGCTTGTTTATGTTCCAACACCGAAATTATGAGGTGAAGTCTGCACGGAGAGGTAGCACGGTTATTCGGCGTTATAGTGATTTTGTCTGGCTATTGGACTGCCTCCAAAAGCGATTTCCTTTCCGGCAATTGCCTCTTCTCCCCCCTAAGCGGGTTTCAGGTATGCATAACGCTGGTTTAGCGCACCTAATCGCTTACTCACAATTATGAAGTCAATGGCACTCACCTCTCAGCGGATTCATCCTCCTTCCTCGAAAAGCGCCGACACGGACTAGTTCGATTCACCAACGCCCTCGTTCGCCATCCCGTTCTTGGTCAAGAGCAGCTTGTGATCATGTTCTTGACAGTTCCAACAGTAAGCTTTCCCTTCGGTTTGGGGATTCTCGAGGCAGACAATAACCGTGAAAACAGGAACTCTCGGTATGGCGAAAACAGGCCACAATATCAGTCCAAGACGAGTTTGTTGGCCGTGTCCTCCCACCGGATCTTGAAGACTCATTACCTGCCACTCTCGACGAAACGTTTGAAACCGTTCGTAGCGGTGTCAAACGTTCTGCAGAAATCTATATTAATCTTTGCACTTTGCTTGAGCGATTGGCTAAACGTAACGATGGTCTGGCTGCTGACCACCTCCGGTTCTCACTCGCCTTGCAGTCCTTGACGGAAGTCACCAAAGATACATATGCAGTGGATACCAATGATATTCCGTCCCTTAATGCAGGTATCACAGCTACCGCTCGGCATCTCTCTGTCAGCCAAAGTCTACTGGAGGACGAAGCCCGAGGGTGGATTGAGGGGGTTCTAGAAGATCTAAAGCGGCAGCGTGATTGCTTAGTCAGTGTGCGTGAAATGTTCGATCGACGGGATCGGTATGCACGGAACAACATTGCACAGTTGGAACGGCGCATTGAGACCAGTGAGCACAAGCTGCAGGACCTACGCGCCCGACCCTCGGGCACAGTAAAGCCAGGAGAGATTGAGAAGGTTGAGGATTCTATCTTCAAGGTGAGAGATCATGTATTCCAACGGCACCCACCCACAAGCATACTAATTTAGTTGTCTACTAGGACAAAGAATCCATTGTGCAACAGCATGCTCGGGGTGTCTTCATCACGGAATGCATTCGTGACGAACTCGTTCACTTCCAGCAGAGCCAGTATCACATCAGCCGCCTGCATCAGGATTGGAGCCAGGAGCGTGTCAAGTACTCCGAACTGCAGGCGGAGAACTGGCGTGGCTTGAGCGATGAAGTTGAGAGGATGCCAACAGGCTTGTAAGGCAGCATTTCGCCTCGTCACTCAGGTCGTATGTCTATCGTACATAGCCAGCGGTGGACTTGAAAATCTTCAAGCCATCCTTTTTAGGGATTACGCGCGGGATGCGCAGGGTGCGTAGTGTGCAGTGGAACCTTTGCTTTTTTTTTCTATTTTTTTCTATTTTTTTCTTCTCTCATATTTCCCCGGAAATATACTTCGTATGCATGTTTTACGATGTTGGGCTCTGCATCAAATTCCCCCTAAAGTGTGCAATCCTTTTGGTACTGTTTGTTTTGTTTTTACAAAATTCCCAATTCAAGTTATTGATTGTATTCTGGTTCTGATATTCCAGGATATGTATAATATATAATGCTGTATATAAGGAAAGGGGGAGTGTCCTACATACCAGTATACATACCTAAACAGATATTATGTATGTTGTACGGAATAGTGAAATTATGATATTGTTGTACTGTACATATGTATATTCCGTACCTGTGTAAAGTCCGTATCCGTACATAAATCATAGAAGGTGCCCCGATTCCCCACTAGAACATCTATCGTAGGCCCCAGGACGCCACTGACCCAAGAAATCCCAATAACCCGTCAGATTTTGGCCTTGGCGCCTGACAGGGCTGGTCGATCCTTAGATTACAGTATCATTACCATACAGAGCCGGGATATTACAGGGCCTGTAACTTGTTCGGGTGAAATGAAGAGACACACATGCGGTATGCACTCCATTTGATACTACTCTTCTTCTTATGTATCATTTCCCTTTCTCTCTCTACATCATCATAATCTTTTTTTTTCCCTCCGTCAACATCCTAATCTATACGCGCACGTCCTCCTCCGCTAGCCAAGACCAATTCCGCTTTTAACGTGGGTCTCTTAAGTCTCGGCTGACGAATCCCGCCGTTCCAAAGGATACTTCGCTCTGGGCAAATCTTCCAAAGCACTCGTTCACTCGCTTTCCTCTGCTTGGCCAAGAGCTTCCAAGACTCTGACCGGATTTCGCTCTTGTCCATTTTTTTTCTCTTTCTCCCTTTTCCCCCTTCCAATCCGAATCTGAGCCTGACTCCCCCGGGGCCAAGCCTGAGTTCTTTTTTTCCTCAACCTCTTGCCTAGCCTCGCCTCCGCATCCCCGTGGCATCCCCAAGATCTTGGCCACAGTCTGCGCCCCGCAGAATCTGCACCATCGCCCACCTCCAAACCTGTCGGACGTGCGCCTCGATCGCGAAACCCCATTCAGCCCTACAAGGCTCGGCAACTTGGCTTTCCAATCGCCGTTTCATCAAGGCATGAAGAGCTACGCGGACCAACGAAGTTCGAGGGCGGAATTCATCCGGTAAATTGCTCGTCGCTGCACGAAGCACGGGACGGAATCATACAAAGGTTCCCGGGATAATACAATTGGTGTTTAATCACCGCCATCTTCACCATGGCATGGGATCATCTGGACATCGATAAGCCGCATTTGGCTTACATGATCCTAGGAGGTTTCACAGGCCTGTTCATGCTGTGCTCCTTGTTCGTTAAGGAGAAGCTGTACATCGGTGAAGCCACCGTAGCCACGATATGTGGTATCATTTTCGGCCCCCATGCGGCCAATTTGTTCAATCCGCACGAATGGGGAAATATCGACAAGATCACCCTCGAGTGCTCACGAATCGTCCTGGTCGTGCAATGTTTCGCCGTCGGTGTTGAGTTGCCTAAGTCCTACATGGAACGGCATTGGAAGTCTGTTACCTTGCTGCTGCTCCCCGTCATGACCTGGGGTTGGCTGATCACCAGTTTGTTTATCTGGTGGCTAGTGCCTCCCCTGAACTGGCTGGAGGCTTTAGTGTGTGCTGCATGTGTCACGGCTACCGATCCTGTCTTGGCGTCATCTGTGGTTGGTAAGGGAAAGTTCGCCAAGCGTGTCCCCAAGCATTTGCGTGACTTGTTGTCTGCGGAGTCCGGGTGTAACGACGGCATGGCTTTCCCATTCATTTATCTGTCCTACTACATCTATCACTATCGTCCTCAAGTCGGCGAGGTATGGCTGCACTGGTTCTGTGTCACCGTTCTGTACGAATGTGTTTTGGGTGCTATTTTCGGCTTCACCATCGGCTACGTTGCTCGCCATGCGATCAAGTTGGCTGAGCGCAAGGGATTGATCGATCGTGAGAGTTTCTTGGTGTTCTACTTCGTGTTGGCTGTCTTCTGTGCTGGCTCGGGTGCTTTACTGGGCATGGACGACTTGCTGATTGGATTCGCTTGTGGTGTTGGGTTTAGTAACGATGGTTGGTTCACGGAGAAGACAGAGGAATCTCATGTCTCCAACGTTATTGATCTTCTGCTCAATTTGGCATACTTTGTCTATTTCGGATCCATCATTCCCTGGGAGGACTACAACTCCCCCGAGCTCGGTCTTACTCCTTGGCGGCTGGTGGTGATTGCGTTATTGGTCCTATTATTCAGACGTATTCCCGTCATGCTAATGCTCAAGCCGATAATACCGGACGTCAAAACCTGGCGAGAAGCTTTATTTGCGGGGCATTTCGGCCCTATCGGTGTCGGTGCTATTTTCGCTGCTATTCTCGCTCGAGCGGAGCTGGAGCACCACGACACACAACCAACACCTGAAAACGAGCTTCCGTTGCCAGGAGCCAGCAATTACTATGTTGTCAGGCTCATTTGGCCTATCACTACGTTCATGGTCATTACATCCATTCTGGTGCATGGCTCGTCTATTGCAGTCTTCACTCTGGGTAAACGCATCAACACCTTGACTATCACACTATCCTACACACAGGCCAACGAGGAGGGACCTTCATGGATGAACCGTCTTCCTCGTGTGCAGTCAATCGCCAAGGGCTCCATGTCCTTCCGCAAGACGGAGGATGCGGATGCCTCATCGGACGAAAAACTTCCTGCGTATCCCCCCGGTACCTTACCGCCTATCGGCATGCCTGGCAACTTCCTCCGCCGACAACGCGACGAGGAAGGAGATAGTGAGACACAAAGTCTCGAGTCTTCTCGTCGTAAGCCCTTGCGGAGACGTCGCCGTAAGCGTGCTGCTGGTGGCGGAGGCCCAATTAGCCAGTCTGCTATTATGCCCGCTCCTCGCCGCACTGAGGATGAGGATGAGGCCGACGCAGAAAAGAAAGAACTCGAAGAGCGCGATCAAGTTGAGCGCGAAGCTGCTCCGCCTCATGCCGAGCGTGATCGCTTCGGCCGTGAACCAGAGCTAGAGGTTTATCAAGAGGGCCCCAACATGATCATCGAGGATGCAGAGGGCAATGTTCTCGCGACCGAGGACACCTCCCATATGTCCCCGGAAGACAAGATTGCGCACATTGAAGCTCAACGCAAGCGTCTGGAAAATGATAAGTCAGGGAAATTCGCAGCGTCTGAGAGTCAACCCCACACAAAGTCCAAGGGAGAGGAGCTCAAACACTCTGTTGAGGAGAAGGCTGGTACGTCATACGGAAAGACACTCAAGAAGTGGACCGACTGGACTGGACTTGGAAAGGATCGGGGCACAGAACAGCCCGAGAAGGGCGAGAAGAAAGAAAAGCCCCCGAAGGCCGATTCAAAGCCCAAACCTCGTTCAGCTCATGCATACCAATTCGGCAATACTATTATTGTTGAGGATGAGGACGGCGAGGTTATCAAGAAATATACCCTTCCCGGCGGCAAGAAGGGCGAAAAGGGCGAGAAGGTCCCGAAGGAGCCCACCGTCCCTGGTGAAGCACCTGTTCGCCGTGGTCTGACCCGCATGGGAACCTGGTTCGGAATGGAGGAAGAAGGCGAATCCTCCCAAGCTGCCCAAGAAAAGAGAAAGGACGACGACTGGACCGCCGACGACGGCATTCGATTCACGTTGGCCCAAGACCCCCAAATCGACTCCCAAGGCATTGGCCACAAGGGCCGACGTATGAACAAGCAGGAATTCTTCGAGCAGATGAAGGGTCTTGACGCCAAAGCCCGTCGGGATCTAGTGCAACAAACCGACGCACCAGCACCGGTTCAGGAAACGGCCCGGCACGAAGCCAAGGAAGAAATAAAGGCCGAACAAAAGCAAGAGCGCCGCCTTTCTGCTGCCGCCGTCGCCGCTACCACCGGCGCCGGCACCATCCCCGAAGAGGACGCTGAAGCTCTGGATTCCGAGTCCATCACCGATAGCGACGTTACTGACGATGAGTCTGGCGACCATCATGGTGCCCCTAATGTGGCTGCCTCATTGGCGAAGTTCTCACGTGGCGGTACTTCCGCCGCCCAAGAACGCCGCAACAACCTCAGCCCCGCACCACCCCGTATACGGGACCGGCCACGCCGCGATTCCGACGACGATGGTACAGAGCGCATCCCACCTTCGCGTCTCCGTCAAGCCGCTGGTTTGACCGCGCCCCCGCGCCAGGTTGATGACGACACAGGCGAGACCCCAGCCGAGCGTCGCCGCCGTCTGGCTGCCCTGGGCGTTGAAGGTGATGAGTCCGAGAACGGGGATGGCTCGGAGTCGGATGATAATGCTATCATGGAGGAAGACTCGGACGTTGAGGATAATGAGAACGGTAACTCGAGCCAGACTACGAGCAAGAACCAGAACTCCGAAACACACAAACCATCTGACCAGTCTTCCCCATCTGGATCTGGATCTGGATCCGGCTCCGGCTCCGGTTCGCAGTCTACCTCTCGACAAATCCCACGTGTTTCATGGGGAGGCGAGAAGGGACGTGAGCTTTAAGCGAGTTGGTTCAATAAAGCCGTCTCGCTATCTCAAAGAGTTAATTGGATAGGAAGGTCTTGGCTCGGGTTGTTTATCCCGTTCCCCGTCTCCAATAGTCATCCTCAGCAATACAGAGAGGGAAACCATTGCATTCCTCCGAAGTCTTGAGTCGATACTGAAAATGTATTTACCCAGGTTCTATTGCTTCGACCTTTTTGCTTCGACTATATTCATGTATTTTCTTATCTCATCCGCTGTGCATACTAATAGCTCTTGCATGTAATGACCTTGCTTGGTCACCGCGATCGATTTGCTCATTTTTGTCGAGTTTACATGATTCCTTTTTGTTCTTGGCTCGCTGCTTTTATTTGCTAGAGCGAAGCGGATTTACCTAGTTATACGATGTATTCTTTATATGGACATAGATAGTGCTTGTCTTTTCAAATTGTCATCATATCGCAAACATCCACAGCCGGGAGTAAACAATGTTGGAAGCAACTAATTAACTATAGATAACTGTAGTTAAAGAACTGCTTCTAACCTTACTAGTAATATCTACCATCTTTGCCAATAAGAGAAACAACTTGATCTAAATGACAAAGATCGAGGTATCAAACGAATAAAACTAGCTCCATATAAAACAAGCCCAAAGAAAGAATTAGAAAAAATGCGAAAATGCATATCTAAACTAAGTGCAATCCCATTCCCATCTTACTCCATAGTACTCTGCGGCTTCATAATACCCCTTCCGAAGAACTCACTAACAACTCCAAATCGATCCCGCGAGCGAGACAACTCCCCCTTGAACAAATCATGCTGATCCGCGGAATCAACCTGTCGTTGCCGAATAGCGCGCAGAGTCGCATTTGTCGGGGCGCAGACGGGACAGTGCGCGTCATCGTCAAGGTTGTTCAGACAGCGCTCGTGGAAGGAGTGTCTGCAGAGGAAATGGACTGTGGGCAGGTCGAGGGTTCCGCCGCAGGATTGGCAGCGGCGGGATTGGAAGACTACCGGTTGGGTGGTTAGGTGGTCTAGTTCTTGTTGTTTGGTTTCGGTTTCGGATTTGTAGCTTGTGATGAGGCGGCGGTTCTGGATATGGAAGTTGGGTTAGTTTTGATATTCACCGAATAGGAATGGGTGGGTGTTGAGGGGGCTTACCGTGGTGATTTCTTTGCGTTCGCGGTCGATGTTGTCGCTAAGGTAGTTTTTCACGCGGCCCATTGTTACTACCGCATTGTTGCTGAGCGCTTGGATTACCTGCAATGGGGAGAGGAGGCCGTCTTGGTTAATGCGCTGTAGGACTGTGTCTAGCTCGTCGCCGGCTTCTTCGAGAATTTTCGGGCTCGAGGCGAAATATGTCAATGCGTCGACGTAAAGCTGGGGCTCGTCGGGCCCATACCGGCGTAGCGCTTTGATGGCGCCTTGTGTATCTTTTGCTGAAGTGAATGAACGGAAAATGTCAAGGCGGAGACCTTCTTGCTCGCGGACGAGGGTGGACCCTTCTCTGTAATTTGACAGGTCGGAGAGGAGAAGCACGTTGGATGTGGAGATCGGGATCTAGGTGGGTTAGATATAAGAGGTGATAAATGGGTAACGGAATAACTTACGTCTTTCCCTTCGATTAGTTTCTTGGCTTTTGTTTCCCATTCTTGTCTTTCGCCTGCATCTTTCTTCCCCTTTGCCGTGTCCAGGTACATCTCAAACAGTGTCGTGAAAAGATCAACTTTGGCGTCCTGCTTCAAGTCCGGCTGCTGCACCAAAGTCTCCAGGAAACCAATGAACTCTTTGGGGTGATCCACAAACGCAGAGAAGGCTGTTCGCGGCTTGGGAATGTCATAATCTGGCGGAGCATCTTCAACCTTGTCTTCATTGGTCGCTGGCTCGAGAATTTCAGCCGGAGTTTGTGTGGCGGTGCCAACATTCATATACCGCAAAGGAAGAAGTGCAGCAAGACTTTGTACTGTGCTGGTAGTCTGCTCTTGGGGCTCTTCTGGCTGTTCTACCTCCGTGCGTGGTCGGTACTGACCAGAATAGTAAACCTTGAACAGCTCTGATGTCCGCTCAGGGCAATGCGTCAACAATACTCGAGCGTACTTCATCAAATTGTGATAGGCCTAGCACGGATTAGTTTGTTTCCCGCAATGATGCTGCGTAGTTGAGACATACCACTTCAGGATCCAACCGCCAGATGTATTCCACTGCCTCGGCGTACTTCTTAGAGTCTTCGATCAGGATATCGACGACCATGTCATTCTCTCCATGCTTTGTTGCAAGATAGGCTGCTTGCTCATAGTATCCACCTTGACGGCACATTGCAATGGCAGTTTCAAGATCAAATTTCAGCTCGCCAGGAGCTTTGATAAACGAGTCTAGCTTGCTTGTGTCTTTGAGCTTTGCGTAGCAGTTTAAAAGAAGCGTTGTGTGATCAACCGTGGCACGGCCATGGTCGTGTAGCTCTTCAAGATACTCAATCAAGTTGTGAATACGTTGGGTGTCCAGGTACTGCAGTGACAGTTAGTAAGAGAACAATGCCAAATCCCGATCCTTGCTGACCTTGCGAATGACCTGAGAAGGTTCAGTATTATCAATGGCCCGGAGATACTGCTGCATAGCAGTATCATAATCGCCCCGCTGGTACAGAAAGTCGCCATACTTGCGGTAGATGGCATTCTGCTGTAGCGGATCAATCCCAATCTTTTGCGCAAGATTAATAGCGAGGATGTAGAGATTGCGCTCGTATAAAATTTCCAGTTTTTGCTGGAGGGTCTTTTCCCGGTAACGGAAGACCTACAACGGGTTAAAAGAAAGACCAGCACAAGATTACAGTATCCACATACCTTGCCATCTGTCGTAAGAAGAAACAAGTCACCCCATTCCATGAAAATCCGTTTCATAGGTGACACCAGCGCTTCGCTATGCGCGATGAACTTAAGATCAGTATCGAGCAGAGTGAACGTGGTCGTGCCAAAGATATCCTCAGCCGGACTAGCAGTGTACTTCCTCAGCGGATCCGACTTGCTAGTCCCAGCCTTGGGCGGACAGACGAGAGCCACATAGTCACGAAAGGCATCAATAGATGTCTTCGGGCCCTCGAACGCATAGCTCGCACCACGACCCCGCGGACTGTACGTAAAGATCGCCTCCTCCCGGGCAATGAGAATATCCCCACCCTCTTTATCTAGAGTCATGCAGCCCAAGCCGCAGCCCGTATCTTCCAAAACGCGCGCAGGCTGGCCCTGTCCTCGGCCGGCGATGACCAATGTCAAAATGCGGCTCGTTGTTGAAATGTAGAGGGTTGTGATGGCGCCAGTTTGCGTTTCGAGTCCGGTAATTGGTTCCTCGGACTCGAATACGATCCGTTGTCGCGCGCCTCGGTCGTGGATCAGGTCGCCCCGGATGATCGTCACGGATCCGTTCGCGAAACCCACTGCTACCTGCGAGAGGTCGTCGACCGCTGCGAATGCCGATATCTATATCATCGTAAGTAAGTATTGGCCCCGGCCTATTCTCGCTTCCGATTCAAACGCACCGGGAACTGTCTCCTGGCGTTTTGCACGGAGACCGTTGACAGACACCGCGGGCCACCATCTTTCTTCTCCGTATCTAGCGCCCAGACCTTTAGAACGGGTTCGTTGGAGAGATCTTCTGCGACGGTTACTAGTAGAGCGGTATCATTTATCTGTCGCATGTGCGTAATGGAGCCGGTATCGTGGGCCTTGAACGATCGCACGACGCGAAAGGCCGAGGAGACGATGTGGACGAAGCCATCGGTTGTGCCGACGAAGAGGTTCGCGGAGCCAGTACATATACTCGAGAGGTCACTCTATGGGTGACTGTTAGATACGGCATGGGCTGGAGCGGTGAAAGTCGAGGCCTTACATTGAAGATTGAGGAGCTGTCCTCTGATAGCTTCACCGGCGACACGTCGATGAAGTTGAATGATTTCCACTGTTGCTTCTGTCAGCTACAATCTATCAGGGGGAAATTTCGGTCTCTTACTGATGTCAGCGCCATCTCGGCTCGCCATTGATTGAGATGTGAAGGTGACGATGCAGTTCGGAGCTCTCCCCGCTGGCGCTCGGGCCACTTGGTTCCTGATGTCGATCTACGGCTGCCAGAACGACGTTCTTTTCTACTTTGTGCTTCAGTTGATTATTCATTTCGTGATTTGTAGCCTTTTTGTCGGGTCTACATATGTAACAAACTATGAAATCACCATAACCAATATGTATTGCTAAAAATAAAATGTACCCATATATGCTAGGACTATGAGAGCCTGGAATAACTTCGCTACCAAGCTGAAGCTTTCATCACGCTACGCATGATGGTAAGATGCAAAGATGGAAAGAACAAGAAGTGAAAATGATAGTCATAACGGCATCAAGGAACTCTCGTTATTGAGATAGATCCATGTTCAAAGGCGAAGGTTGCGCGTCAGAGGTAGGAATCGCTCTGAGATTCTGGCTCGGCCGACCGCTATCCTTCATGAAATCAAAACTTTGTTGCAGCCAACTACCAGCATCTGCAATTGCCTGACTGAGATTGAAACTCTCCATTCCCTGTTGGACACCTTGTCCATCCTGGCCTGTTGTTGGCACCGATTCGCTTAGGGTGAGGGGCAAGGATGCGACCTCTGTTGCAGATTGGTAAGTCGGTTGGTGATCCAACTGTTGGGTCACTGGCTGCGGACTTTCCTCATCTTCCCCTGGTTGGAATTCTGCAGTATGATATTCGTTGTCGAGAGATGTTGATCGACTGCTGGTAGAACGGGAGGGACTTCCAAAATTGGCCGTCCTTTTTCTCTTTGAGTTTCTTGCTGTAGGTGAACCTGAGTCTGGCCGAGATGCAAGCTGCCTCTTCTCTGTGCTAAAAGCGTAGGGTGTAGCTGCATCGAGCATGAACTGTGTATTCATTGCTTGCGTCATATTTCTGTTCGTAGGTTTAAAACTCCGATCTTGACCAGCTTGCTCGGTGCTGAAATTGAAAGGTGTAGCTGCATCAAGCATGAATTGCGTGCTCATTGCTTGCATTCCATCCTTGTTCATGGATCTGGAACTTCGCTCTAGATCACGTCGAATTGACTCTTCTAGGCGGTAGAATGGAGTGACATTTGCTGAGTGAAGTGAAGCATTAGGTGAATGCACAGCTCGGTCCGGGTCCGGCGTATGTTGATTGTAATATTCCGGACTGTCCAAGTCGTCTTGAAAAGTCTTCTGGGCATGCAAAAGGGCAGCCTGGGTCGAAAGCTGGGTATCGGAGCTTGGGGTTGAGTCCTGTCCTGAATCTCCTCTTGGCAAAGCCGTGGAGTGCAATGACGTGACCCGATCTGAGGCTCCCAAAGGTGCTGGCACTGGTTGGGCGGAAGGGAGATCATCATAGGTGTTCTGCTCTGTTGGTCCAGAGATATCTGTGTTTTGAAATGTCGATGTATCTTGCTCGTTTGCAATAACTTCCGCTGCGGCCTCTTTCTCAGCTACAGCTTCCCCTGGGACATCTTCCCCTGGGACATCTTCCCCTGCTACCTGATTTTCCGCAACGTTGTTTTCTACGAAATCTTCCTCGTCCGCAAACCTGGTTTCTTTTGACAAAGTCTTATGGCTCGCATCTTTTCTTATAGGGTCCTCATTGTGAACTGCTATTTCTTCGCGAGCAGAGGGTTCAGGCTCAGCTGCAGGCTCAACAGGATCCATTGCTTGATCCTTAGCGGGACTAGGTCTAGCAGCTGCGGGATCGATTACGGACTTTTCTTTCAGAGGGCTGTCCTCATGCAAAAAGGTCTCTTCTTGCAGGATACTTTCATCTTGCATAGGAGAAGTCTTCTCCTGCTGACTCGAATGTTCACGGAGCCACCTCCGATATTCAAACCTCGGCAGCTGGGAGGAGGAATTGACGATTCGGAGAGACGCTCCCTGTGACAAATGAGATAGTTGATATTGTTTAAATGGTGATGATTTGGGAAAGGCAGGGACCTTAGGTGAGTTAGAGGTCCCCGATTGAGTTGACCGTGGGGACAGGTGCCCGTTCGAGTTTGCACGGGCACTCTGGGCTGTCCTCGCTGGGACAGGTTTAACAGGAGGGTCTTTTTCTGGCGATCCAGGCGTCTGCGGGACCTGGACTTGAACAGAGCGAGGCATTGGTCGACGAGCCTTATCTGACTGACGAGAAGCCACGGATATTGTTGGCGAGCTCGGCGGTTCGAACTTGGTGAAGTTCATGAGCTTCCGATCCTTCTTCAGCCAGTCCGCTGTCCTAGGCGGCATTATTGATTGGTCTCCTACTGCCGACGACGGCAGTTCCTTCGATTTGGTGGGAGACCGTCGCAGTGCTCCATTTTGTCCGCCATACCCCGGGCGCGGGGTGGGTTCCTTGGGTTGTCTCCGCGGCGATTTCGAAGGCGAAGAACCGTCTCCAGCTTGCACCGAGGTCCTATGGGGGTTGCAAGATGTCGTAGGGATCTCCGGGCAGCGAGTGCTGACCGATAGACCCTCCCGGTATTTCGGAGCCCGCAAATCAGTCTCCTGGACCACCTGCTCGGGGACATTTGTCTGGCGAACCCTCGCTGGTGCGCCGGTCCCGCGTGTCCTGTTCTTCTTCCATGGGTTTGTCCATTCATCATGAAACGGGCCCCGCAGCGACGCAGAGAGAATCAACAATGGTTTGCCCTGCAGATAAGACTCCGCCAACTTCTCAACCCGCTGGCGCTTTGCAGCTCGGGCAACGTCATCCAGCTCCTCATCCGAGGCAATGAGGTCATCTGGATCTAGCTCGGAGGGTGAAGGCATGCATGTTTCGAGGGAGACCGGGGAGACAGGCCGCGGGTAGGGCATTAGGGTTGAGTTTCAAGCTGAATTGAGCGGAGATTAATTGTTGATCGGAGAAGCCGAGGCAGTCGGACACTGCGATGGAGGGGTTTTGGGCGGATGCTTGGAGGTTGTTTTCATTTCCAGTGGAGAGTTAGACCATATGCGATTGACACCAGGCAGATGTATCTGCCAGAGATGAGTGCCTAACGCGAAAACCACTTAACGCGTTTGATGTCCCAGCAACCAGACCCACGGCAGTGGGGAAACATTATGTCATCATCTATATCCCGGGCAGAGTGAGTGCAGTGCTACAAAGTTGGACATTGTCTTATGTACACATTTTAACCTCTTTCACTTCTTTTCCAGTCATTTATCTAGAAATCTTGAGAAACGGGAGAATATAGCTGAAAAAGAATACCTAGAAGTCTACCCCAAAAATGGCTTAAATTGTCAAAAGCAATGAATTCTACAGCATACAAGCACAGCAGTTTCGATCACGAACGACATCACATCACGGCGCAGCTATAGCTGTTCTCATACGCATATATAGA
Organism: Penicillium thymicola; assembly: GCA_030142185.1. NCBI lineage: Eukaryota > Fungi > Ascomycota > Eurotiomycetes > Eurotiales > Aspergillaceae > Penicillium > Penicillium thymicola. The sequence goes on from LACB01000213.1 coordinate 39,303, forward strand.
TGGTGGCCTAGCAATCTGTATCCTACTATAACAACAGTACTTTAAGAAAAGGTAAATCATATTCACACGAAACTCTGGATAATCAAACACCACACAGGCAAAGAAAAAAAAGGAATGCGATCTCACCCTCGACCAAAATCAGCAAGTCGAGATGAAAAGAAACGAAACAAAGGCCACACTTCACTTCAATCATCACGCCACAACAAGGACACCAGTCGGAGGGGATAGAAACAAGACAAGAACGCTAGCAAGCGGGAAAAGATGACATGACATGAACAGGCAATTTGTCTATGGCACAGATAATCGAAGTCTCAGAGCAGGGTATCAAAGGCGGTGCGCATATTGCAAGAAGGCAAGAGGGAACGGGTGCGGGTTTGGTGCAAATACACATGCTTCGATGGGATGGGGTTGCCTTGGATTGTTTATTCATGATACATGGGCGCGCGCAAATGGGAAGCAGGAGTTGGAGAGATGGGGGAAATAGATATGGATCAAACATTGGACATTCAAACAATGTAGTAGGGGAACGGGGGTCATTAAGGGGTCATCATCACGGAGTGCTCGGTACGCTCCTTCATTCGCATGGCTTGGGCTTCCAGAGAGCGGGATATCAGTTTCGTCACTGTGGATGGGTGTTAGAGAGTGGTTCTGGTTTGTGGAGGCTTCGGGGATCGCTGAAACTAACCTGGCCAGACAGCAGCTCGTTCCAAGATACTGGCTGTCGCAATCAAGATTTTACATCCGTATCCTCCTTCCACAAGACTGGGTAGCCGTTGCACGACACTCAGCGTGGAAATGGAATTGCCATTTTGGAACTGGCGCTGCATTTTCATCTCAATACTCCCCAGGATGTCCTTGATCTTATCCACCAGCTTGCAATCCTCGTCTTCTAATAGCATGACTCCGGGTACTTGAGTCAAGTCGACATCGTCGCGGCCGAGGATACCAAGGTAGGGGCCCACCCGTTCTTGAACAGTGGTAATCCACTCCGCTAGCACCTGTGCACAATCGAAGGCACACAACGCGCACTGGATGGGTAGTTCGCGCGAGGAAAACTCGGCAAAGGTGTTACCAAGACGATCCGACATAGAGATGGAATCCGCTGCGTAGAACGCGGCCTTGCGCAGGTGCTTTTCACGTTTAGATTGGCCGATCTTGTACATGTTGGCGAGAGTCTGCATGGACTCGTCTTGCGTCGGTGTCTTGGAGATGGCTAGATCTGATACTCCTAGATCGGCGATGGAGTCTCGTCTCGTGTCAATGTGACCCGTGAGAGACGGATCGACCACGTCGTTCATTGCAGCATCTGAGTGCTGGAATATCTCAGTGCCTCGTGCGAGCTCATCCGCCATGCCATTCCAATCGCGTTGCCAGAATGCCTCTTTGCATCGGCCTAGGTTGACGAATAAACGAATATAGGCCAAATCTAGAAGGGGGATGCTGTCTGCAGACAGAGGTCCAGCCCCGAACGGATTCGGTCGTTCCAGGCTGTGGACAGGGTTGCTAGCCCATGCGGCTTGCCATGCCCGTAGAGCGGGCTCGATGTGGGATTGCATAGCATCAGTCTCCTGGGCTGTCCATTGTCGGCCCATGTGCCTTTGGCGAGTTTCCCATATATAGTTGTGGAGCGAGTAGATGAGTACCAAACAGCCGAAAGTACTAGGGCGGTTTTCAGAATTAGACAGATCGTCGTTGTAGAACAGGTTTGCCGATTGACTTTGCTCTCGTTGGCTGGCAGTCAGAAGAGACGTCAAAGCAGCAGAAAACGACAAAGTCTTCTTCGAGGCTGTTTGACCGCCCATCTGCTTCCACGCCTGGGGTGATTCGGCCGCCCAGAGATCCTCTTCACAAGGAAGGTCAAGACGAATTTCCGAATTTGTGAGTGCAGGCGCGTGGTTGTAGGTAGAGACGAGAAAGCTGGACAGAACAAAGATAGCGTAGAGGGTACGTTTCCGCTCCTCTACAATCTTCCAATCCAGCCAATCTCGGCGCTCTTTCGGTTGGTTAAATGACGAAGACATCCCGTTTTCCGAGGCACCGGGAGAGTCATTTTCGTTGTCACCAGCGGTGATATGATCTTGCGGCAGGTTCTTGGGATCCAGGTGGTGTGTCAATTCGGCTGCGCGTGCTAGGCTGACCAAGGCAGCACAGTGCGTGCTAGCAATGTCTGCAGATGTCTTGTCACCACAAGTGTGGCCGTATATCACGTTCAAGAGCATTGCCTGTACCAGCCAAAGCGGAGTGTTGTGTACGGAGCTATCGCGGGAGGAATTTGAACGACTGAGAGCAGCAGACATATCGGCCTTTCGTCGCTCTTCGAGATACAACTGGATCATCTTTTTCGCGGCGTCGAAGAGGTCCTTGGAGGCGGCAGATTCGTATTCGTACAGTGCACCGATAGCCGCCATGGAGAGGATTAGACAACCCCCGCCTCCAGCGACGCCGGTGGAGCTAAGATTGAGGTGTCCGCTTGGTGTGCGTAGATTGTTCGTGTATTGGGGAGCTTGGAAATTGAGGGTGGGGATATGGAGAAACGGGGTATGAGGATGGAAGTAGGTGATGTAGGCCGAGATGTAGCGCTGCAAGTCCGAGGTGCTGGGCAGTTGACTGGAGCTGTTGAAGCCAGTCGAGCGGGCGAACAACTCGCGAGTGTTTAGAAGTCCACTTGCGGGTTGGGAATACTTGCGATGATTGAAGCCAGTGGGGGTCGACATGCTCGCTAGTAGAGCCTGTCGTGTGGAGTCTGTAAATGTATCCGTTGAGAGTGGTGAATGTTCATTTCGTAGGGCACTATTCGGGAAAGGAACGTTGAGAGGATTAGGAGATTCTCCGTTTGTTGCCAGAGAGGAAAACATACTCTGCGAATGTCCTCCCATGATGGGCTGGCCGACCGAGGTCATAGATGGAGGTGTGGCATACGTCTCAGAAAACGGATTCTGGGCCATTAAAGACTTAGGCGACACGGTCTCCGGGGGGATCCCCAAATCATTCAACGTCGTCGGGGAAAAATCGATCGCGAACTGGTTGGCCGGGTGGTGAGCGGGGAACGGGTTGTGCCAACCGTTGGAGATGGGAATGCGATTCGGGCCATCCAGCATGGCCTCGCTGATTCCGCTCTGGCTACCCGTGCTCATTGCCGATGGCGAGGACTCGTCAATAACCGAGTCGTTGCCATTTCCCATAACCACACCTGTGTCAAACCCGTTCATCCAGTCAAAGTGCATCTCTTCATCCATAATCGGATCCGCAGGTGGAAGTCCATTGTGGTACTGACGGAAAGGAGACGAGGGCGAATCGTTGAAGCCTTGTGGGGATCCTGCGAAGTGTAATTGCGCCGGGTTGATGGTGCTACCATGGCCCATCAGCATGCCATCGATGCCCGTATCAAAGCTCCCATACACTGGAGCAGTCCGAAGTCCTCCGGACATATCCATAGGAAGTCCGGAAGTTTCGATCTTTGAAAGGCCGTTCATCGAAGGGTGTCCAGAGCCAAATCCTCTATAATCCATGCTTGAGCCAACTGAAGAACTAAGGCTAGGGTGGTATGCGTGACTCGATTGAGTGGGGGCAGATGACGGATTACCCGCACCAGGGATACCCAGGGCCGCTCCATCAACATGGCCTATTGTATTGGCCCTCGGGCGCATCGAAGAAGCTGAACTATTGGCAATGGAGTTCTTGCGAACCCGGTTAGCACCGGGTGCGGCGCCGGTACTTTCACGGCGACCGTTTCTCGGTCGAGAAGACGGCGTGGTGGTCATGTGTAGCTTCTGCTGGTGTCGCAGAAGCAGATCGCGCCGAGCAAAGCACCGGGCGCAGTCCGGACACTCAAATGGCTTTTCCTTTGTGTGAGAGCGCTCATGGCGCTTGAGGTGTTCCAATCGCGCAAACGAGCGACCGCAGGTGGTGCAGACGTGGGGCCGAGGCTTGTCTGTTTTAGGGGGCGGAATGTTGCCATTGGCACCCGTTTGACCGTTTAGGTCGGTCTGCTTCTTCGAGTCCTTTGGGGCTACAGATATATGGGTAAGAATTGCACACAGGGAATTGTCTCATCCAAACTCACCAGGCATATTTCCCGGAATTTCGTGGATACTGGTGAGGTCCACCACTTTTGGGCTATGGTCCCGATCTTGTCCGACCATACCATCCAATAGCATTCTAGTCTTCAGAAACTCCTCACAGACCAGAGTGTTGACTACTGGTCGAGGTGGGAGGGAATTTGCGACGTGCGGGAAATTGCTGAGGAAGAGAGGTTGTGTCAATCTTATGATTGACCGAAGATCGCGTCTGCACAATATTTGAACTTTCAAATTTGTACAATATGCCGTATCACGACTGTTCCGTCCAAATGACATCAAGTCAGCATGTGTCTCATATGATGCGTAGAGGGTGCTATCACGACCCAAGGTACCGAGGCAGTCTATCAGGAACCTTGCCGTAAGATAGATGAACGGGACCCACCAATAAGAGAAATGAATTTATAGTTGGCCTATCGAAGGATTCGCTGTGTGTCTAGAAAGACGGGTTGAATGGGTTTCGATTAAGCGCAGGATATGGGGACCTGAGACCGGTATGGGGGGGGTATGGGAGCCTAGCGTTGACGTCTGTTGGAGGGTTGGAGGCATCAGCGAACCGGACTAACATGGATGATGCTTGGACATAGCATGATCAGATCACTCACATCAAACTAGCAAAGCTAAGAGCAAGTGACTTTGTATGCTTTAAACTCGGGCATCCATTGAGGGAATTGATCTCGCAAGTTGGGAGGAGTAGGATAAGCCGGAGATAACCGATGGAGTACAGATAGGCAATTGTCGATAAGCAAGAGAAACCACAACCACACTGGGGAAGCGAAGTTGATGAAAGGAAGAAGATGATAGGAGAGGTGAAGTAGTTGGGAAGTTCGAAGTTGCCTCCGAAGGTTGGAGTATTGAGTCGTTCTACAGCAGAGCGAGGTACCTGGGTCAGGGTACTTACATACACCGTTGGTAGTGGCAGTAGTGACGGGTAGAGAGGAACCGGGAAAGTAGGTGGAAAGTACTGTGGAGGTACCCAGGATAAGAGGGTCCGAGGACTAAGGTACACCGAAGGTACATAGGAGGCAACTACCAACCAGGGCGATATCAGGCCCAGACAATCAGACAGCAGGCGAGCGACAGACAAGCCAGCAGACGGTACCGATACAGAGCGCAAATGGTGGATCCCAGACACACGGGCTGACCGTGTCTGCCAATGATGCCCCCACGATTAACTAGGGTGATACCGAATGCAGCATAGACTAAATCTTATAGACACGCACGTTCTACTGGGCGCCCACCAGTTCCTAGCTCTGGCTCTGGTTATCAACGAGACTCATTGGTCTCCACGTAGTTGCCCTTTTAGGATTAGCCACGTAACGCCAGATTTGACTAGTATTGTGTCATTTTAGGTATTTTATCCGTTGAGACCTCCATGAACCAGTATAATTCTATTGTGGAATGCAATTGAAGAATGCTTTTATTTTGTTTCAGAAAAGAATTCAGGGATTTAGGGTTACATTAATTAAAGTGAAGAAACTTATGATTGAACTGGTATGGTGTATATTGAGGCACTGCGTACTCGTATGTAAAGAATACACGGCTGAACTAACCAAATTGTTGCTCAGGTGGATATCGGTTTAATAAATGATTTACTAGTGCTCCGTACTCCATACTCCGTATTTCATATTCTCTAAGCCCTGGAAGTATCGGAGTGGGCCCGAGAGTTACAGATAATAACAAGTCCATACATGTTTATAATATTGATAATATACGATATAATAATATGTACTATGGAGAGGACCTCATGACATGCTTATCTTTTTATTTATTTTTATTTTTATTCTAACACATTTTCAAGCCTCCCATTAATGTAGGAAAACCAAATTCCAAGAATCCTGGGGGCGGAGTGTCCGGGAATGATTAAGCGGAACGATCCGCAAAAGAATAGGCCATGCGCCATTTTTGTGGGGGAGAGAGTCAAAAAAAAGGGTTCGTGTGGGGGATTTCCCAATCTCAGAACATACGAAATCGAACATACTGTTCTACAATTGGAGGTGCCGCTAAAGGATATCCTCCGGTTCCTTATTGCACTTGGTCTAAAGTGGCGGGGTGACTGGATTGGGACATTGAGATGG